>JAKKZJ010000026.1:108566-120461 GCA_033441845.1 Pangasius mekongensis | reverse complement strand
CAAACTCTGTTTGTGTTGCTCTAATAAAATGTCTGTAATTCAAGCAGGAGGAGGAAGTGCATCTAACTACACCTTTCATGATAATGATCACATTAATCACTGCAATTCACCGCACTTCCACACTCATTATTCACAGGAGCGTCTGAGTAGAGCTGAAGCTCTGAGTACAGCTGAATGTGCACAAAATCTCTGAATACAGCTCCACATATTTACTTCTCTAACTTCAGTTCCTGTTGCTGCAGCGGTTTTTAGAATGTATTTAAACAATTCTCATTTTATTTTAGATTTGTACTGTATAACAACTGTACAATTTCTTGCAAGATTACACACAGCATATTAAAAACATATAGAGAAAATATTCACAACTTTAATGTGACTTTTTAGTTTTTCGGTGTTCAAGTCATGATAAAAGTCCACATGTATTTTATTTATGGTTCAGATCCTCCATCAGAATTCCACATATCCTCCTGGAGCTCGTGCAGCACCACCTGATTCTGCTCGATGTCCTCAAACTTTGTGAGCAGTTTTGAGTGGACAAAAGGTCATTTTCTGCATGCGAGAGAAACATGAGGTCGAAGGACAGGTTGCAGTTTGAGTTTTTTGTCCAAAGTAAATGTTTTTTGTGTTGTGGTCAACGTGGTCATTTTGTCCTGCATTGATTTAAACATCTCATTATCAGGCACATGGTCAAAGGTTTGCTTGCATGATCCTTTGCACACACGGAGTTTGATGTCAATGTCCACCTAAACCCCAAAACCCCAAAAGACAAACAAGACAAATCAAACACACAGCTAAAGAGAGTAAAGAGAGAAAACCTTGACTGGGACAAATCCACTAATCAGATTATTCATTAAATTTTAAGCTAAGTCTAAACTTTTACCTCCAACTGGTGGATTTCGCTGATCTGATCCTCGACTTGTCTGTGGTGCTTCTGCAGTTCTCTGGAGAGCTCTGTGGACTTTTCCCACTGCAGTGTCAGTTCCTGTGGAGCGTCTCAGCGACCGCAGCGTAGCGCATTTCTTTCACTGAAAAGAGGATCAACAACCTTCACTTTCATTAAAAAGTTTCAAAATAAAGCCATTTGTGTACATAATATAGAGGTGCAGGTTATTATTACAGCACAGATTTGTTCAATGTTCAGTTCTGATTGGCCAGAAGGTGTTGATTAGTTTTCTCTAACAGCAGCTCTGACAGTAGCGCAGGTTTATATGAACGCGCTCGTTCTGATACGTTATCGTTTCTATAGCAACAGCTCGCTCACAGGGACGTGTACAGCGGACGCTCCACATAAACGGATTAAAAAACTGTTGATGTGGTGAAGTTTTCTGTAGGGACACTTTTATTCGACATTTTATTTAACAAAAGCTGTAGCTTTAAGTTTTCCGACATGTTCAGGACAGAGATTTTACGCTTCCTTGCGGTTTCTCAGTAACATGCGGAACAAGCTGCGTTTATTTTCTTATTAATTTCAAGAGAGAGAATAAAGAGAGGCTGGTGAGAGAACGACTGTTTATAGCTGCTACAACGTAAGCGACTAACTTTCCAGGACATTAAATGTAACAATAAATAGATTTTAAAAATGTTCTTTATTAAATAAAGAAGTGTAATTGTCAAATTTCTGTGGCATAAGAGGAGTAAACAATTTAGGGGTGTGCACCTAATGGAAAAGAATCAACTTCAGGGTCGTAACAGTAGCTCTGCTACATCACACCACCCCATTGTTGATTAGTTTCCTATAACAGCACTCCACTAAGTGTTTTATTCCTCATTTAGTGATAAGATAAAGGATATTTACGCGCTGTAAGTTTTGACGATAATCTTCCTTTGCGCTTCGTAGAACTGAGCCGTTTTAATCACTGTAGATGAAGATGCAGTTTTATATTGTTTCATCTTTTCACAGATTTTGCTGAGATGCTTATAAACATCTCCGTCTGCCTCGTCAATGAAACCCTGCAGCCGACAGCCTGATGGACACGTCACGTCCTGCACACAGACAAGTTAGAACATTGAACAACTAGAGTGTGATTCACACAGTTCCAGTCTCAGCAGGTATTCTTATTAAAATAATGCTGTTTTAGAGGATGAAATTTAATACAGCATTTAAGCGAAAACACAATATATGTGAAGAGAATTTAATGATTTATGTTGCATATTTTCATGAGAATTTATTCCACACTAATTGATCATATTATTTGTGTCTAGCTTTATAGAGTGAATCTGGTGATTAATTTTACCTTTTTCCTTATACTTACAAAATATTCTAACATAAAATACCTCAGAAAGAGCTCTGACCCTGAACTTCCCGGAGCATCAGTGTTTAAACTCACCTCGTGCTCGTCAGGACACGGCGCGGATTTATCCACTCGACACTGTCCTAGTCGTCTTTGGTAGCCGTAGGACGTGTGAGGTTTCTGAAAACGAACTCACTCACACGCTGAAACACACAAAACACAGACTTTAATATTTTTGAAGAAAAAAGGAATTTTTATGCAGATTCATAATAGAATTATTCTACATGTAGTGTATTGATGGCATTATTATAAATTCATATATCTGTGCAATGTGCTTCTATATCGACTTAAACTTCCAATATTTTCATTTAAAAAATGGTATTTTGGTGATTTGGTTTTATTAAGAACATATTCGATCTCTGATTTAAATATTATGAATATCATTATCTTATCACCATATAAGAAAACTCATGAGTGAAATAAATGGTTTATCATTGTATAATTGTGCATCTTTTGGGAGATAATAATAATAATAATAATAATAATAATAATAATAATAATAATAATCCATATGAACACAATTCAAAGATCCCACAACACATATTAGTAAAATCTTGTGCTACAAATTCCTTTTTTGGGACGGGTTCATTCTTGCTTGTGTGATGTTTTTAAATAAAGAAATGACACAAAATGAAGTGAACACATTTTTTTATTGAAAACATGACAACATTTAATTGTGTAGTATTTCACATTGTGACCAGTCCTGAGCAGAACAAGCAGAATTGACCTGACTTACTATCATCATTTCATCTTTCATTTCTTTGAGAGTTCACAGTGGCCTAATCTTCATTCTGACCACTTTAAGGGAATAATCAGCTGGTTTAAATGGCAGCCACACAACTCCGTTCTCTAACTCATAGGGAATATTGCTAGCAGGATCGTACTTCCCTCCCTTGTAGTAAATCCCATTAAGGTTGGCAGACTGGCAGTTATTGTACCACCATCCGCCTCCATAGATCTCAGCACAGTTCTCCTCCCACTTGTCATTATCCCTGTCAAAAGTGCTAAACTTCATCCCAGCGTGGGAAAGGAAGGAACCCATGTTAGCTAGCCCCTGCACCAGAGCATCTCCTGCATCTCCTGTGTAAGATGATACACTGAGCTGGAATCCCTCTGTCTCTGAGCCCACTCGGATGTTATATTCTGCGTACACCTCGTTTTCTGCCCAGTCTAACAGCTCCACTCTCAGAACACTTTCTTTCTGAGTGAGGAGATGTATAACATGGTTCCCAAGCCAAATCTCGCCCCTTCCATGCTTGTCTATCTTCCCAAACCCAACACGATACTCATCCCAAGTGCGGTTGAAGTTAACAGATCCATCCTCCCTCTGCTGGATCAGAACCCAGCCCCCCAAATCTGTGGCCTGGTCACAGTAAACCTCCACTACCTCCTCCGACCCGGTCGGCTTTACTTTGAACAGGCCGCTCTGACCGCCCATGGTGTGCTTCTGCTGGATATCAACACAATCTGAAAGGAGAGATCTGCCGATTAGCGCAAACGCTGCACTTGCTTCAAATTTACTCCAATTGCTAATATTCCCTCAGTAATGAACAGGAGGTGTGCACTGACCCTTTCATTAACAAAATATGACTGTACACAATCTTACAATTGTTTAGGACACAGTGACTGCATAGTAATTCCAGTTCCAAACCAAACATCAGAAGATTTCAGTCATGTATTTCATAACAGGAATGTAACACAAATATATTTAAATTTGTAGTAGTATATTTTTATTATTTCTATTAAATAGTATATTTATTAATAGTCTTCTAAGCAATGCTTTCACTTTTATCAGAACTGATTTTTGTTTTTAAAAAATGGTTCACTTTTTTGGTAGAGGTATGTGAGTGTCACTCAAGTGTACCTCCGCCAATAAAATCAGCTTTGCGATCGTCACGGGGCCTCAAACTGCGAGCATGTAGGTCAGGAAGATCATCGTCTACCTTGCCAAGTAAGAATGCCCCAAGGTCATCACCAGTATAATGAGGTGAAGAGGTTGAGATGATGGTCTTGGTCTCTGAGAGAAAACCTTTGCTCCCACCGGTAGTGATGGATTTGGAAGTGGAGGAAGAGGATGAGGAAGAAGTGAAGGATGAGGAGGACCTATGTTCATTTCCCCTTGAACCCAGTCCCTTAAAGAAGTCTCCAGCAATCCCATCGAGTTCTCCGTCACCATGGTTGAGTGTGGTGATGGATTTTGACTCTCCACCAGTTACTTTGACAGTGAGGCCATCAGCAGTCAATTCTTTACCATCTTTAGCTGCACTCAGGAGATCTACTTCAGAAATGCCAAGTTTTCCAATGGCGCCACACCCTGGCCCACTGCTCACCGTTTCATATTTTTCCTGAATTCCATCTTTGGTGTGCGTTGTTACCTTGCGGATGGTCTGGGTGCAGCTGAGGGTTTCGGTGCTGATTCGTGAGGAAGAGATGGGTGCAGATTGAGCCGTACCTGTGCTGACTTTGCTGACGGTGGCGGCTGTTTCTGCCGTGGAGCCCTCAGCCTCCATGGAGAGCTGAAGCTGGTCCACGTCAGTGAATAACGTCTTCCTCTGCGCAGCTCTTTCTGTTCCAGTGGATCCAGCCTTGTAGATGGATGGTACATTTACATCTTTCAACTTCCTGCTCTTCAGTACCTTCAAGGAACTGACACTCTCAACACTCTGGACCTGTAAGGTATCTAGACGGTCCAGCTGCTTTTCCAGAGCATCGTAGCCCTCCTTTTCCACAGAGAAGTCCACATAGCTGGCACAGGAACCTTTACAGCTGCGCAGCTTGATGTCAATGTCAACCTGTACCAAGAGTGAAGTGTAAGTGTGTGAACACTCTTTATCAGTCAGATCACACTGTCCTTCATTCTAATTCAAGCTAAAACATTCGAATGGATGACAGTGGCACATCATTCACTAAGTGGTTATATGATTCACTATCCCTAACACGCAGGACAAGACGATTACCTGTCTATTAGTTGGACAAGTCAATTCATTAGTTTAGCATAAATTCATTAGTTTAGCATAAATTCATTAGTTTAGCGTAGGCAAGTAGGCAAGTTTTTATTTGCTGTGGTTATTTAGACGAAATTCACTTCACAGTGGTGTGATACACCTCAGCGCTGTAGCTGTAGCTCATGTGACTCCTTCTAAATCTCACCTGCTGCACTACACACACTGGCTTTACTAGTCAGAGTAATTACGCTGCACAGACGACATACGATCTTTCAGAATCAGGGGCACGCAGGAGTCACGAACAACATGTCACCTCACGGTTAAATATGCTGAGAAAAATAAAACCACTAGCCAGAATCAGATAATAGCTCATAGCTGAAACTTTGGCCAATGATTTGTTGTCAAGCGCGTTAACGCAATCTGCTCCTTTTTTCAGAAAATGATCATGGCTGGCCAAGTCATTTCCTACATGGGAATTTATATATTATTTAAATATTTATATATTACTATTCTGTATTATATGATGTTAGCTACCAATTTTTAGCTTTATCAGTTAGGTTTCTGGGCCACTAACACTGGACTCGGCAGCACACTGGACATTACACTTGCCTGATGATCTCACTAATGAATTTTCTACTTGTCGTTTCCTGAACTTTGAGTCATGGAAAATGAAAAATATGATTTTATACTATCCTTAGACTTTACTTAAAAGTCTGACTCTTAATAGTGTACTTGTATTTTTTTTTTTTTTTTACCTCCAGGCGCTGTACAGCAACGAACTGGTTTTTGATTTGAGCTTTTACAGCCTCCAGCACTCGCAGCTGACGGTCGATTTTAATCTTCAACTCAACAATCCTCTGCCTCAGCTGTTCAGCCAGAGCCGTGTATCTGTTATCGTTACCTGAGCGGGAACAACAACGACAACAAGGTCTGTTACTGGTCCAAAATTCAACTATTTTCTAAATAAAAAGTAGTACATAAATTTGGTAATTGAACATAATTATTTGAAATTGTAATGTATTTTGTCTAAATAATAGAAGAGCAATTATAGAAGCTCTGCTATAAGAAGAAGTAAATTGAACTATATAGTCTGTAGTAAATGTTCCTCGTGGGTGATAACACACCTGCGCTGGAAACAAGCCTCTCTCTCAGATAGTTGTACGTATTTTTGGACTCCAAATCTGTAGATCGATGATTTTTTTTTCCCTCGTCAAGAAGCTTGCGGATCTTCTCAATCTTGCTGAGGATCTCATGGTCAGTTTGATCCAGAAGGCCTTGAATTCGGCAGCCAGATGGACACTTTCTTCCCTGAGGTGATCACGAAATAAAAATACAGGATAGGAATTCAGAATAGAAATTTAATCCAAATGATTTTCCAAAGAAACATTCAACTTTCTCCACAAAAAAAATCATACTCAGATTGAAAAATAAAGTGTGAAGGTCAGTCAGAATTCAGTGTTATGAAGAAAATCGAGTTTATACCCATTCTTCATCTGTGCAGAATGGCCATTCTTTCTCTGTGGCACATTTGTCAGCCTTCATGCCAGGTTCAACAGGACGAGGGCCTCTAGGATCCACAACTGCAGACGTGTTTGAAAGCTAGAACGTGTATCATCATTATTTTCAGGAATTTAATCTGTGATTAAACATGTAAATGCAATAAGGCTGTTATTCAGAGTCTTCACTCACCGAGGCAGAAAGTAAGAGCACACACAGGCAGAGAAGAGAGTATTGAAGCTTCATCTTTTACTTCTCTGTACAGACGACTGACTTTCCTCTCGCTAAACACATCCAATATGAACGCTCGAGAGTGACCAACATCCTGACTCACTGTTGACCGTCATGTCTCAACATCAGCTTAATGATTAACCAGGAGGAATAACACTGTGTTCTTCAAAAGAGGACATGGGAGGAGCCTTACTTTACAGGACAGAGAGAGAGAGAGAGAGAGAGAGAGAGAGAGAGAGAGAGAGTGAGTGAGTGAGTGAGTGAGTGGGAAGAAAGGAAAGAGATAGAGGTTATGTAAATGTGCATCATAAAACAAGCAATATATTACACAACTTCCCGTAAACTGAACAGTGTGAAAACAAATCGGAATCAATCCGAGAATTCCGATGAAACATTCTCTTGTCTATTTCTTATCTTTAATGTTCTTGTCCATGCAGAAGGACAGGAACACTAACGGCTGAGCTGCTTGATCTTAATGTCGTCCAGCCTGAAGTGTGATCTGGACATTTTCACTTATTTTAGTTGGACATTTTATATTAAAACAAATCAGTAAAATTCAGTAAATATTCCAGAGCCATGATGCAGAAGTAAATTTAGTCACTACTGAGCTCTAATTCCCTTCTCTAGCGCGGGGGACAAGATGAAGTGTGTGAGCTGTAGCATTTTCATTCCTCGTTAGATTCAGCAGTTCAGTGCTCACTAATGCTTTTCTTCTCTTTCTCAACAACCAGAGAGACAAACAACTGTTCACAGATCAGACGTTTTCATTTAGTGCGTGTTTAAACAAAACGCACTTCAGAGTGTTGTGATGCATCTCAGTGCTGTAACTATAACACACACACACACACACACTGTACACACAGACACACACACACACAGATACACACACACACTGTACACACAGACACACACACACTGTACACACAGACACACACACACACAGATACACACACACACTGTACACACAGACACACACACACACACAGTTACACACACACACTGTACACACAGACACACACACACACGCACTGTACACACACAGATACACACACACACTGTGCACACATACACACACAGTGTTATTATTTTAAAGTTATTTATAATATTGTAGTTTCAGTCTGTCAGCGCAGTCTCGTCTGTGTGTGTGTCTGTGTGTGTGTTGTGTGTGTGTGTTGTGTGTGTGTGTTGTGTGTGTGTGTTGTGTCACTGACTCTCATTCTCACACATTACACTGAAATCATGTTTTATATGGAAAAGCTTTAGTTATCACCGTGGAGTTTATATGTGTATGAACAAATGTAGAAATGATTGTAGAAAGGATTAGAATGGAGTGCTTGCTGTCTGGACGTTCACTGCGTGTAATAGTGGGATATTTTATGGCTTAGTGTTGCATAAGCAGGCAGATTTTATCCCTCACAGGTTTTGAATCTGTTTATTGTTTATCGTTTTGTTTGAGCCATCAGATCCTGGCGCTTCCTCCTCACGGCCTACACCAACACTTTCTTTATTATTCAGAATAACAGCAGCTTAAAACATCTGCAACATTTCCAAACTGATTTGTATATTATTTATTTTCTCTCTTTTTCTAAGAGAGCTGTGAGCTGAACTGCGTGAGTAAAGAAAAGCTATAAAGTAATGACACCTTTCTCGGGAGGGGAGAGAACGGACAGCACGGATCAGTGAAAGAGAGGAAATGTTTCAGGCTGCAGCGCTCTCTGGGGGTCGGAAATCTACTGTGCTGCAGCCAAAGGCACGACTTCAGCTCAAGCTATTATTATTCTACAAAATATCTTACAATTAATGAAGAACTTGTACCAAAGGACGTGTCTTAATGGGCACACCACCTTTTCAGCTCATGTAAAAGCATTTGTTTTATGAGAGGGACAGAAAATGTAGTTATTAGTTATTTTGTACTCAAGATTAATAAAATATTTCATGTCAGGCCTCTACATGTAGAGTTTATGGACTTTAGACGTGTGTGTATGATCACGAGGAGATTCTGATGGAGATTATAAAGCACTTCTGTAAGTCACTCTGCCCAAATGCTGTAAATAGAATTATTAATAACTACAGTAATATCAAATTATTCAGATTAAAGCACTGAAGGTCTTTATTTATTTATTTATTTATTTATTCCCCACCTTTTTCAGTTTTCAACATTAAATCCTCTTCAGTTATTCATCTCTGGGAACGCATAAACATCCAGTTAAACTGAATTTTATTTATATAGCACTTTAAACAATAGACAAGGTCACAAAGCAGATGTACAGAAATCAGGATGGAGATTCAGATCTCTAATTAAATATTACTGTACACATTTAAATAATTATGATGTGCCTAATATTTAAATAGTTGGATTATGTTCATTGGACTGTACTGAGCGGGTCCACAGATGATTTCTAAGTTCCTGACTGCAAAAAGTTGGAGAAGATCATAATAATAAAGATCATAATACTCAATGCAGGAGAAAAGTGATGCGTGAATCAAGCTGAATGAGGAATAGTTCCTTCTCTCTTGAGTCTATAATATATATTTCATAAATAAATTGAAAATGAAAATGAATATATTGAAACTATCGCATATTATATGCCTATAAATAAATTATTATTTACACAGAAAGAGTTCGGAACTAAGTGACTGAGTGGTTTGTTCCACCCGGACTGTATATATTGTGGCACCGACTGCGATACTTTGACCTATAGTTTTCACCATCGCTTTTTCTTGTTATTTTAGGGGGAAAAACTTAATGAAGTAACAGTGTGTGTAAGTATGTATGTGAGAATGAAGCCTGTGATCCGCGGTGCCCGGGTGTGTGTGCTGGCCCGGCGCTCACTGCGCATGTCTCCGAGTGTGTGTGAGTGTCCGGAGAATCCGCAGGGGTCATGCAGCAGCTCCCAGATCAGCGGTGGCAAGTGGAGCAGATCCTCCAGCTCTCAGCAGAAGCCGGTGAGAGTCGGCTGTGCCTCAGGGTTCTGGGGAGATACTGCTGCATCAGGTAATGAAATAAACATAAATAATGAAATAAACATAAAAACAAACACCAAAAACACAACTGCATGATTTCAATCCTAAAACATATGAATGCACATCTGTACTAAATGTCACTGAAGCATTTTAATGCAGTGCTGAACTCTGAAAAGTGAAAAAAGTCAAAGTAATTAAAAACTTCTTCATTATTATTATTATTATTATTATTATTATTATTATTATTATTATTGCATTGTTTTGGAGTGTCTATGAATCTCTTTAGCTTTTGTGCATTTGATTAAATCCATTCACAGATGCAATCAGACATAAAATAATAATATCTTACATAATCTACCTGGCCACTTTAATAGGAACACCTGTTACACCTGCAGCCAATCATGTCTCAGCGGTGCGTTGTGTAGAATCGCACAGGTACTGCGCAGCTCCTGGAGAAAGAAATGGACGGAAACGTGAAGTCAGTGACTTTCAGCTGGTTGTTGGTGCCAGTGTGAGTATTTCAGAAACTCCTGGGACTTTCACACACAGCGGTCTGTAGCGTTTACGCAGACCGGTGCGAGAAACACACGTGAGTGGCACGTGATTGAATAACTACAAAAGAGAACAGCTGTACATGTGTTCCTATTAAAGTGGCCAATGAGTGCATGCAGTGATTTCTTTCTGAAATCCTCAGGACATTTCCTATTCATATACACACAACACACATGACCAACAATTTGGCATTATTTCTGCCCCAGTGTTGATTATTTTCCTATTACTGCACATCTCCAGGTGTTTAATTCCTCATATAGCACTTTCAGTAGCTCTGTACGCTTGAGCCCCTAATTTAGAGTTCTCTTGCTCTAAAATACACACACACACACACACACACACACACACACACACACACACTTCAGCTCATGATTGTTGGTTAATTAGCTGATTAACTGGAGCATGTGCTTTTTTATATACTCATTATTTGTCTCATGTTAAATCAGTTCAGTGTGTGTACACCTCTACTGACTGAGCGCTGTGAGCTGATGTCTGTCAGAAGTACTGATTTAGAAACGCAACCCATTTCTGGTACTACTTTAGAATATCTGCAGTGATGTAAAGGAGTGCTTAAACCTTCTCTCTTCACATGATGACCTTATAAGGATGAAAAACATCTGTATTAGATATACAAGGATAATAAAACAAGACATACTGTACTGTTTATTATGTACGTTTAACGTTATTGCTCCTCATGCTCCTCTGCAGTTCCTCAGCTTATACACGGTGGGAAGCTGGACTTTCTTGTGTTTGATTATCTGTCAGAAATTACCATGTCCCTCCTCACAGCGGCTAAAGCTAAGACTCCTGTAAGTATTTACACTTTCTGACTGTTGAACTGTTAAGTGTGTGTGTGTTTCTAATAACTATATTATATACTGGAAATGTGTTAATGTTGTCTACTTAAAGACATTTTGCCCATGTCTGATCACGCACGGGGAAATAGAGAAGCACCAGTTTCACTCACGCTGCGCTTTAAGGCCGGTGCTTTGTGGAGGTCGCTGTGGACTGTGTGGCCTTTTTTGTCCCATAACTCAAATATAGCTGCGTTCTGATGTTCATCGTGTCAGATATCAGGACCGGCCCAGATCAGAAGCATGTTTCCACACACCCTCACACATGAACTTCACACATGAATTATCACATGACTCACTTTTGATTTCTGATCTCTTCTAGAATATGGGATACGCACCTGATTTCGTTCTTGCTGCCATCTCTCCATTTATCAAAGAAATCAGCCAAAAAGGTACCAGTGCAGAGCTGAGAGCAGTGAGTGTCGTTTATATTAGATAAACAGAAGACATGAATGTCAAGGCACTAGGAATAAACGCTAATGTCAGATAGCAAAGCAAAGACATTGTTGCGCTGTTGTTAGGATTTATTTAATTAAAAAAGGATGAAATGTAATATGACCA
>JAKKZJ010000026.1:96378-106877 GCA_033441845.1 Pangasius mekongensis | reverse complement strand
CCACGCTCAGAGCTCACCACCACGCTCAGAATTCACCACCACCACCACAACACGCTCAGAGCTCACCACCACCACCACGCTCAGAGCTCACCACCACCACCACCACGCTCAGAGTTCACCACCACCACCACCACCACCACGCTCAGCGCTCACCACCACCACCACCACCACCACGCTCAGAGCTCACCACCACCACGCTCAGAGCTCACCACCACGCTCAGAATTCACCACCACCACCACAACACGCTCAGAGCTCACCACCACCACCATGCTCAGAGCTCACCACCACCACCACGCTCAGAGCTCACCATGCTAGTCACTCATTACATGTTCTTCAGGGTTTTGGATGGCTAACCCTAACCCACCCCTAGCTTGTGGTTCTACGCTCTGTTTAACTCTAATTAATTAACTAATTAACCCTGATTCAGGATTTTGTTTTTAGTCCCATGTGCCTGTTTGAGATGTGAATAAAATCTCTCCTCCTGTCCTGACTGTGTGACTGATTAAACCGTGAACCGGACTGCTTCTACAAACTCACTGTTTATTTTCTTTTCCTGAGTCTGTCTGATCAAATCACACGTATGGAACATAATGGAAAAACGATCTAATAATTTCTGGTCTTGTCCTCTGCCTCCTGCAGTGCGGTCCCCATAAAGCGCTGTTTGGATCTCGGGGCTGATATCGTGGTTACTGGCCGGTGTGTTGACAGTGCACTGGTGCTTGGACCCCTGATGCATTCAGTACGGTTTGTCGTAATGTTTTTCTTTACTGCTGCACATTAGTCGTAATGAGAAAAAGTCACAGCTAATAAAACACATTTAGACTTTATAAACTTTATAAGCTCCTGTGTGGATTTGCAGTTTTTTAAATATTTTTATAGTTTTGTCTCATTCTAAAATATTAGGTTTGAGTTTTTTATGCCATGTTATCTATACATTTCTGACATAAAATGTTTTTAAATGTGAATCTGATGTGTATTGTGACAGTTTGGCTGGGATCAGAATAACTTTGACCTCTTGGCTGCTGGAAGGTAAACACATTAGAGTAAAGTGTGAGTGCTCTGATGCGCTTTATTATAAATAGTAGATTATAAATCAGCAAAAGATCAAGCTGAACTGAACCGCCTCACACAATTAAAAGTTTACTACCGTGCTTCCAGATTGGCTTTAAAGGTTTTGAGGTGGTGTTTAATGTCTTGTTTATTTCAGAGCTTACTGATCATTTGTGACGTTTTAAAATACGTTTACTGGACAGCACACACTTCTGTAACACACCTCTGTCTTTGCTTTAGCCTTGCAGGTCACCTGATAGAGTGTGGAGCCCAAGTGACCGGTGGCATTTTCACTGACTGGCACATGGTTCCTGACTGGTACGAGGTCGTGTGGTGATGGTGGCGGTGTTGACTCTTTTCCTTAAGCGCCACCTTTTTCTGAATAATCGTATTGTACTAAATACATATTTACACATAATTACACATTGCTTTTTTTGTTTTTTTTTTAAACTGCTCCCACCTCCTTTTTAGTAATATATAATGTTTCTGTTTTTGTTTGCTTGCTTGTTTTTGGGAAAGAAAAAGGAAGAAAAATAGATAAAACAGAAGAACATTTTAAAGTAAAAATAAAAAAGAAAGAAAGGGAGAGAAAAAGAAATAAAGAAATGTTATGCTCATGTGCTCATCCACAAATTAAATATAATTAGGCAGCAAAACAGCCAAATATGTATTTCAATATTTTTCTTTCTTTTATAGGGATAACATGGGTTTCCCAGTGATCGAATGTTCCTCTGATGGCTCCTTCACGTTGTCCAAACCTCCCAGAACTGGTGGTCTGGTGTCATTTGGTACAGTAGCAGAACAGTTAGTGTATGAAATAGGAGATCCACGTCAATACCTCCTGCCTGACGTCACGTGTGACTTCTCAAACGTCACCATTACTGAGATTCCAGGTGAAGAAGAATGTTAAAGAATGTTGATGGATTAATTCTGTGATCTTAATTTATAACTATTCCAATCAGACAGTTAAATAAGATGTGTGTTTATCCTGAGCTTTGGTTAGGAGTGATGTTAATAAAGCATATTGATTAACTCTGCAGTTTAGTTTCATAACGTATAAACATGAAATTTGTGCAGAGTCGATTAGTAATAATCATTAATCATTAATAATTGAAGGTGTTGAAGGAGGAGCAGTGAGAGTGGGTGGAGCCAGAGGATCGCCACCATCAGCTGACTACAAGGTAACACTTCTGATAAGAAAAAATTAAATAAAAATATATGTATTGAATAAAAATGTGAATCAAGCACTGATTTTCTCAGTGCTGAAAGAATTTGCACACGAATCCAAAATGTGAACCAACTATAATACAGCAGTCTGACGCTGTCTCAGTGACTCGAACATTAGGAAATCTAATCATCTAATCTAATCCAAAAATCTAATCATCAGGGAAAAAAACAAGGATTTACAGCGGCTCTACTACTTTTGTGTTTGTGTTTTCTGTTTCTGTTTGACTTTTCATTAAATCTATTCTACAGAATTTGCAGGCTTTCGTGTTCGTTATCAGTTGCCAGTTTAGCGCTGTTCACGTTCCTCGCTGGAGCTTTGGCTGAATGCCAGAGTTAGTTTATTTCTGGTGATGCGTTAGTGTAAAGAATTGTCACTGGATTTGAGAGCTCATGCAGCGTGCTCATGTAAATCACAAACATAAAACACCATTCAGTGATGCTGCAGTTTGATTTTTGTGATTAAGCCATCCTGAGTGTCCTCCAGAATTATTGGCACCCTTTATAACATGAAATCATCATCATGTTTAGTGAAGAAGAAACACAAAGAAAAGCCTGCGGACCTGCTGTGAAATATAGTGGAGGTGGAGTCGTAGGGATTTAAGGCTGTTTTGTGGCTAGTGATCATGGGGCTCTTGTGAAGAATCATGCCATGATGAATTCTGCTAAGTACCAGGATGTGCTAGTCCAAAACCTGGTTGCCTCTGCCATGAGGTTAAGACATGAGCAGAAGATAGAACTTTCAACAAGATGTTGAAAATGTTGCAGAAGCTGGATTACTCAGGAATATGAATATGTTTGGAACTATACAGCATCTCTGTACGTTTCTACTCATCAGATCGCTGTTGTTTTTATACTGTAATTATCTTCCTAAGGTCTGTGCCACATATCTGGATGGTTTCAGAGCGACAGCGGTTTGTCCTGTAGCCGGCCCTCGAGCTGCACAAAAAGCCAGAAAGACCGCAGAGAGCATTATCAAAAGGTTTGAATAATCACATGCTGCATTAACTAACGCCAACAAACAGATCACACATCAGATCATAGCAAAAATAAGCAGAGTTTGAATATTTTATACTCATAGTTACTTATTAAATTCTAATGAATTCTGTAAATGAAAATTTCCATTCTTAATCTTTTCCATCTTGAGCCCACACCAGGAATCTGTCCCTACTGATAAACCACAGCACTGTTTCTCTTTTAAACGTCTGTAAGGTTTTTATTGTTGTTTGCATGACATTAAGCTAAAATCTGCAAATGTCTCTGTTCTCGTTAGGACCAGGCGAATGTTCAGACAACTGGGACTGGAGGATTTCAGTGATGTGAACATTCAGGTTCTGGGTGCTGAGGATACGTACGGACCTCACGCGCTCAACACCGTAGGTTTATCTTTACACACCATTATTGTTTGTGGCTGTAGCTACAGTATGTATAACTTTAAAAGTGAACTAATTAAAGGTGAATGATGCATTTGATCCGTGCGAAAATCTTGTGTGATTTACGTGTTACGCGTTTGGCTTCGCTCTCTGATTAGATTAGCAAAGCGAGCTAACTGTACTAGCTGCATAAACTCGCCAGAGACTCCAGCGATCTCTGCTACGTCCTTCCAAGCTTCATTTTTGTTCCTAATGTCTCTGAAGACATTTAATGAGAGGTCGTATATGACAGGAGAAGATGAAAACACGGCAGTTTTTCTTATGTTTTTGTGTCAAACAGTAAATTGGAACTAACTGCAGGTAGGACCTAAAGTAGTGAGTGAGGAAGTGAAGAAACGTCGGACCACACGCTCCATAGGATTGGACCGAGGGATCATTCGAGCCGGACGTTTGGATTTGTTGCATTACAACATCATGCCTTATTTGCGTAGAATTGAGAAAATTTCAGTTCAGATGTTGGTGAAATCGCAGCTCTGTGTCATGATGTTTGATCCCCACAATGTTCTCCACTAAATCTTGAATCAGGTGAATCGTACTCAGATATATTTGGTGCAGGAACTTCGGGAAGCGGTGCTGTGGATGGCTGTCCATCACAAGCAGAAGAAAGCTCTCGAGCTTTTCTCCAGGGAAGTGGCTCCAGCAGGAACTGGCATGGGTACGTAACAGCACGTGTACCGTTCTGCATCCGTGTGGTTTTGGTGCAGGTGTGACGCAGACAGTTTGAAGAAGTAAACTGCGATTTGGGCAACAAATTAGAGGAACTGTAGAACCTGCATGTCTGTTAGAACCCACAGAATACTGTAGAGAAATGGACTGGAGGGCCGTGTGGTGGTACAGCAGGTAGCATTTCCTCCTCACAGCTCCAGGGTTCCAGGTTCAGAGTTTCACATCTTCTCCTTGTGTGGGTTTCCTCTGGGGTCTCCAGTTTCCTCCCACTTCCCAAAAACATGCACGAGTGGATTAGCTGTGCTAAATTACCCCTAGGTGTGAATGAGTGAGTGTGTGAACGTGTGTGTGTGTTCATCCTGCCTCACACACAGAATTCCCGGGATAGACTCCTGATCCATGGAGACCAGGATAAAGTGCTTACTGAAGATCAGTTAATAGAAATGGACTGGTGAGCTCAAACATCTAAATGGTCTTTTTTTTCTAAATCCCACAGCTCCTGGACTCACAGGAATTGTGGGAGGCAGACCTCGAGTGTGAGTATATTAATATAATTATAAATTATTGAATAACCGTTTAAGAAAATGGACTTGTTTTAAAGTTAAGGACGAGTTTGTGTCCACTCCATATCCAGGTCTCCTGTGCTGAAGCCTTTTTTCTTCCTGCATCCTAAAGCAGACCTGAAGGTAAAGCTCACAGAACTTATTCACATGCTACAAAAACCTTTAATGTTATGGTATAAATATGTTTGTGATTAACCGTAATTTAGCCGTAGCATTTAGGATTTTTAACTACTTGCTACAGCGATACGTAAAACGTCTGAAAACTATAGTTTCCTGGTTTCTCAGCTGAAGCAGCAATCAGAACGAACACAGATAAAATCACTGAAGGTGAAAGGACACAAGACGGAAAGACAGTTTTGCTTCTGGTAGCGTTTACTTTTGCCTCGTGCCGAATTTATTATCAGCCAGGAGAAGTGAAGTAAAAGTGGAGCTACTGATTATTAAGTAACGATCACAGCAGAATTTTGTTTCGCTGTTTTCTTGCTGTTGCTTTGCACACATCTGAAACAAATACACCACCTCATGACATACACCGGGCTATTCATGATAAAATTCTGTCTTTTCCTCTCTGCCTGCTAGCATTTTCCGGTTAGCAATGTTAGCATTTCTGTGTTTGAATAAACGGGTTCAGCTTTAGATGTAGCTATGTCTGGTTCCGGACCTCGGAGTTTAATTCCAAACTTATATGTACATTCTGTCAACTAATCCAGACTATCAGGAACATGTGAATGAAAAATGGTGCGAATGAGAACGAGAGCCTGGCTGCTTTGCATTACGATCATCTCTAACCCAGTTTGGGTTTCTTCATCGGCTGATAAAACGGAAAATCACTGATATGTGACTGATTTTAGGTGAACATCCATCTTAATGGAGAGTTGATAGAGACGTACAGGGAGACGGAGTGTTCTTCACCTGAAGGACTTTACACATCCTCCCACCTCCCAGAGCAAAATCTTTACATTCCTGCAGGTTTGTTTGAATTAAATTGAAATGTTATGTTAAATTATTCATCTGTGCAATCGTACACAAGTTCCTTTCCCTATTCTGAGAACACGAATGACTGAGCGTTGTGTTGTGTTCAAACAGAAACCAAGTCAATACGGCTTTCCTTTCTTTATTTAATTACCCACTAATTAAGCACACACACTCTTTAAAAGCAGATCACTTTATATAATATGCTTTCTGTCATTAGAATTGAGGATGCAATGTTAAAAAGGGTGGAATGTTTTTTTTTTTTTTAAAAAAAGCCCAAAGTCTAAACAGAAACTCACTTCAATACTGTCTTTATTTCACACAGTGTTCGCAGCTCGACCCAAAAGATCAGCTACGTAAAGACGGTTATATAAGAGCGCTGCTCACACTGTTGTTCTACAGAGCTCATTCTATACAGCGTGTGTTCCCAGGAGGCTGTGTGTGTGTGTGTGTAAGCCAGTGAAAAGCACAAACTCTTTTCAGGGTTTTTTTGGCACTACTCGTCATGAGCGCTTTATCCTTCACCACCAGGATAATAGAGAATACAATCATGTTCTACAAGGCACAGCTGTGTACACACACACACACACACACACACACACACACACACACACACACACACACACACACTGAAATCACCTTAATCTTGACAAAAACTTTATTTTGAAAGGTTTTAAAATTATTAAAAGGACTTGATGATTGCATGGAAATATTTATTACTTTTTTAAACAGAGCTCTCCCAAGCAAAAGAAACCAAAATTTACTGAAAAAGTGACTTATTGTTTTCCTTCAATGCACAGATTGTATAAAAAAACTGTTAATTTGGTTGTCAAGACAGCAAATGAAATGCAAAACCCGTCATCCATTCATTGTCTCAGACACACACACACACACACACACACACACAGAACCCTGTGGTTTATTCAGGAGAGTAACTGTCTCCCATTCTCTCAGGGTTCAACAGTTTTGTCAGAAGGCAGAAGAAAACTTCTGTAATATAAAATAAAGACAATAAATAACTCACATTCTTCTTCAGCATACATTTTGTTTATATTAACTTCCATTCCTGGTCCAAGGTTTTTTTTATCTTGATAAAAGGACATTTTAAGCTTATATAAGTCTTATATTTGAACTTTCTGTTGTTTTAAGCTTTTTATTCATTAATTATTAATAAATTATTAGTTGTTCTCTATAGCGACAGAATGAAAGAATGATAAATAATTCCACCATAAACCTCAGGACGGAGTTTTTACTGAGCACAGAGGAACTGGAAGTGTCCTGTGGGCTTTGCGCGGTGTTTGCTGGCCATCAGCAGACCTGCGCGGTGACTTGGGTCGGATTCGCCTCTTGACCAGATGATGGCGTGTGGTTCATCGCGTGAGCGCCGGCCTGTGAGGTTATTTATGGTGAAATTATACTTTACTCAGTGTACATTGTGTGGAGAGAAAACCAACTGCAATACACAGAGCTGTGAATTAGGCACAAAAAGAAAAAAAGGGATTGTTTGTAGTAATTGGTGGGTTTTTATAGTGTGACCTTATTGGTAGATCTCAGTACACACACACACACACACACACAGTCATATCCAGGTGCTACTTACCTGGTGGTAAGGAGGAGTGAAGATGTGTAAGGGGCGGATTAATGGATTAATGGATGAATTCTTTTCTTGGCTGTTGTGTTCCTCAGACCTGCCCAGCGGTTCTTGCAGCTACAGACTGGAAGACTTGGCTTATACACGAAGTGGAGATAAAGGAGACTCTGCTAATGTTGGTGAGGTGTTTATCGGGTTGTTTCTTCATGTATGTTACTTTTATTATTTTTACATGTTTTTATTTATTTATTGGAAATACTTTCACTTTCTTTTCTCATTCTGAGCTTTTCTACTTATTCAGCTTAGCGGTCAAGGAGTTTACTTGACCATTAATTTAGATCTTAGATCATTTGCATAAAACTGAGAAAAGTAAAATTTTTCCATATTTCCATGTATTCACTGGAATGCACTGTTAAATGCGCATGTACATGTTTATAGAACGAACATGTAGAAGAGATTTATGTGTTACTTTGTGCAGGCTAGGTTAAAAAGGGAAATAGAATTTGTATAAAGCTGATCTTCAGGGGAAAAAACATAACAAATGAATAGTTTAGCCCATGAATAAACTGAATGATCGACAGTGATGTGTAGACTCAGCATATTTAATCTGTTTCAGGAGTTATATCAAGACATCCAGTTTACTTTCCGTACCTGAAGAAGTTTTTGACTGCTGAAGTGGTGGAGAAATTCTTTCAGCACCTGATTAAGAAGGAAGACGGCGATCTGCCCTCAGTGACCCGGTAAGAGGAACACCGCAGTTTGTTTTCTGACATCCGGCTTAGAGGGAAACGCCGTGAGCACAGAGACCTGTACATTACATTTCATTATTAATAGTTCTGTTTGTAATCTTTTTAATAACTCTATATAAAACAATAAAGTAATTGTGTGTCGCTCTGGAAAACACAAGTATATTTCACCAAAATGAAGCACAAATTTATATTTGTTTTTAACCTCCTCTGGGCATCTTCTTGCATAAAGACGTCTAAAACCTTGGCAGCTGAGTGCGATTTCCTCACACAGTGAACTTCACGCTTTGATGCTGTAATTTACACACTCAGGAATCGAGTGCTTTAATGTACACTTTAATAACAGAGCCTGATTTCTCTCAGGTTCGAGTTGCCTGGTGTTTGTGGTTTAAACTTCCTGATACGCAGTTCACTTGGAGGAGGAGGTGTGGCATCTTTAAGAAGTGACCCTCAGGTAATGCACGCATACACATACGCGCACACACACACACACACACACACACACACACACACACACACACACACACACACACACACAGTGTTTAGTTTGACCAGAACCCTGTTGAAACTGCTGAGGTCTGGACGTCGGTGTCGTCGTAGCTAGTCACAGCCTCAGACATGTGCTAGTGTCTCTGTGGTACAGCTCTTTTTTTCCTTTCTGATTGTCAGAATGTTGATGACGGCTATGTTTTATATTTTTCTGTCTGTTAGGGAAAAGCTTATGGCCAGATGTTGCTGGACTACAGATTGACCGGACTACCTGACCTCACCTCGCTGGGAGACTGAAGAACGATGATGATCTGAGGAAATAGAACAGAAGAGCTTCATAGTGACTCACAGTGTGAACAGCACACAGACTGACGGATGAACTGAAGCAGCATGAGCTAATGGTTTTCTTATTATTTCAGTCTGTGTGATAGATGGAGCTTAAACAACTCTTACTACAATGCTAATAGAATTATTCTTCAAATTTAAGCATTTCACATTAAACTCCACTCTGAATCACATTAAATATTTTCATATTGAAGTATTCTGGTGCTAATTTGTTGGTTGGTGCTGAATTTTCATTATTTCTGTGAGAAGTTAGTGGTTGTGTGTTAGCGGCTCTGATGTCACAGGGGGACATTGTTATTGTTATTGTTGTAATTATTGCTGACGCAGTTACAATGGAGTTTAATAGGAAAATATAAACACATAGCAATTCGCTGTTAGCTCCTAAAAACAAAACTTCTTTTCTCACGTATTAATGAGAAATGCAGCGTAGCTGTAGCGGAGACGTCAGAGCAGATTCTGAACTCTCAGTCCCAGAATGCAATGCAGCATACAGGGGAGACTCGGCTTGGCTAGTTAGTTCCCAGATTTCCTCTTGGGGATCAATAAGTACATCTGTGTAGCTAGTGGGCGATGTGCGAGATGGCGAGTTCGGTGTCAGTGTGAGAGCTGAAGCTTTGGAAGCTGATGTGTTTGAGCAGAGTGTACAGACATCCCACTGCACCTCTAGCAGAACGGCATTGTGGGTAATGTAGGAAACTTAACCAAAGTGAAAATAGACAGACGTTTCCATGAAAGAAGTTCTTGGATGCTTTTCATTTAAAGTAATGATGTTTGTTTTTAGGTACAGTAGTGCTCATGATTCAGTTTCCTCTTTTTCGAAGCACCTGAATCTCATTCTCCTTTTTTACTTTAAATAAATAAATAAACAAACAAATAAATAAATAAACCAGTGGCCACACCCCCATGCCCTTCTCTCTGTCTAATGTATAAGAACTGGAAAGCCCCAGTGCAGCTTTCCTCTTTTCGTCTGGATTTTGAGGCCAGCATGTCTGGAAATGATTACTGCTTTTCCCCAGAAGGATGTCGAACACAGACACACGCTGCTGTTTGGAGGTTTGTTTTTGTTTGAAAGCCGAAACCACCGACACGGGACAGAGTCAACACTGTGTTCAGGACATGTGATTGGCTAGCTGTGATTTTTTTTTTCTAAAGAGTAGGAGGTGTTATCAGAGTGCACTCAGTGTCTGTTAACAGGTTTCTGAAGATGCTGAAGCAGACGACTTCCTGTAGCAGACACTGGGCTCTGCTCTTGCAGCAGAGGTGATGCTAAAGCCATAAAGCTTTTGAAGTTTGGACCTCTAAGCTTATCTTCTAGCTGTTCACACAGGAAGTAAGGGAGCAAGAGAGAAAGAGTGTGTGTGTGTGTGTGTGTGTGTGTGTGTGTGTGTGTGTGTGTGTGTGTGTGTGTGTGTGTGTGTG
>JAKKZJ010000026.1:77243-88821 GCA_033441845.1 Pangasius mekongensis | reverse complement strand
TGTCAGTGAGTGTGTCTGTGAGTGTGTCTGTGTGTGTCAGTATGTGTGTTTGTCAGTGAGTGTGTCAGTGAGTGTGTTTGTCTGTGTGTGTCTGTGTCAGTGAGTGTGTCTGTGTGTGTCAGTATGTGTGTTTGTCAGTGAGTGTGTCTGTGTGTCAGTGAGTGTGTCTGTGTGTCAGTGAGTGTGTGTCAGTGAGTGTGTGTCTGTGTCAGTGAGTGTGTCAGTGAGTGTGTCAGTGAGTGTGTCAGTGAGTGTGTTTGTCTGTGTGTGTCTGTGTCAGTGAGTGTGTCTGTGTCAGTGAGTGTATCAGTGAGTGTGTCTGTGTGTGTCAGTATGTGTGTTTGTCAGTGAGTGTGTGTCAGTGAGTGTGTGTCAGTGAGTGTGTCTGTGTGTCAGTGAGTGTGTCTGTGTCAGCGTGTGTGTCAGTGAGTGTGTGTCAGTGAGTGTGTCAGTATGTGATTGTCGGTATGTGTGTCTGTGTCAGTGAGTGTGTCAGTGAGTGTGTCCGTGTGTCAGTGAGTGTCACTGTGTGTGTCAGTGAGTGTGTTTGTCAGTATGTGTGTTTGTCAGTATGTGTGTTTGTCAGTATGTGTGTGTGTCAGTGAGTGTGTCAGTGAGTGTGTCAGTGAGTGTGTCAGTGAGTGTGTTTGTCAGTGAGTGTGTCTGAGTGAGTGTTAGTGAGTGTGTGTCAGTATGTATGTCAGTGAGTGTGTGTCAGTGTGTGTGTGTGTCAGTGTGTGTGTGTGTCAGTGTGTGTGTGTGTCAGTGAGTGTGTGTCAGTAAGTGTGTCTGTGTGTGTGTCAGAGACAAATCTAAACTTGGTCTTGTAACGTACTAATGCTTTTCTCCTCTACAGTTTTGTGAGTGCCTGAAGTCTGTTATTCGGGATCAGAGGAGTGTCCTGGTCACTGCAGTCATTGGAATAATTTCCATATTGTTCCTGGGATTATCCGTATCCACAGCACTTCCTGTCCTTCTAATTTCCTTCATCCTCTGGATGGCAGGATAAGAGACTTTTATCATCGTGTCTACATCATGCTTCATTACATCTGTGTTCAGTTTAACACAGGTTTGTCTAAGTGTGTGTGTGTGTGTGTGTGTGTTGTAGTGAGATATCACTAAACTGTATTGACAGTGACTCAGTGCTGCTCTCATATGTTTATATGTTTACTGAAGTTTAACAGTTTTATGTTAATCACATATGTTTTTGTACTCTACTCAGTTAATGCTAATAAATGTTTAAAACAGATTCTTTGTCTCTTATCATTAGATAGATCACTTTATTAATCCCAGAGGGAAATTCACACATTAAAGCAGCAGCAGAAGAAGAATAGTGTTTGCAGTAAGAAATAATCAAGAGTAATAAAATAAACATATTCAGTAAGATATCGTTATCTACAAATTAGAGAATAAATCACATCAGATCCACTCTCGTGAGAAAGACAATCCTGTGTGCGGTCATGCCTTTACTTGTGTTGGTATGTAATGTATGTGTGTGTATGTGTGTGTGTTTTAACACAAGTTTAAAAAGAAAATCAGGGGTAAAATGATATGTATATGAAAAATGGTGTACAGGCTGGGTGTCTGCAGCGTGAGAAAAGCCTGATGGAGTGAGAAATGTGCCACTGCAGTGTGAATTTAAAATGTATAAATCTGAATTTTATGCCTTTATTTGAATTTATAAGTGAAGTTTTGTTGTTGAATTAGATCAAATTGAAATTATGTTCCAGCTCTTGAATCTGTTCATTTCAAATTCCGTTTTATAATAATCAGGTGCAAGAAAATTCAAATTCTTAGTTTTGGTGGCAGAATTTATTTCACATTCAGATAAAAAATGTCAAAACACATCTGGAGAGTAATAGAGTTCTGTAATAGAGTTCTTCAGCGTCCTCAGGGAACTCAGATTGTGTAAAGTTGTGTAAAAGGACGTTTTTATATTTATACAAGAATCCGAGAGAATTAAAAGTTCACAGTTGCACCACGCTGACCTGACCTCAACCAAAAATAGAAGCTGATTTCTGTCTTTGCATTTCTCCTTATTTTTTGTCCCCTTTAGTGAGGAGAGGAGCTGAAGTTGAGTAACCCATTGTGTATTGTTTTTCACTGAACATGTGACATTCTTTTCTATAAATCTGTATGGGAATAGGTCCAGGTCTGTAATCCCACGCCCCTCCTCAGCCTCCGCATGGAGGATAAAACCTTCACAAGCCTTTCAGAAACACAGCTCATTTCTCAGACGATGTTTCTCCTCCAGTTCCTCAGTGGCTTTTTCAAAGCGCTGATCACAGACGAGGACAAAAAGAAGTTGAAACCAGACACATATGACATCTCCATGTTTAAGCGGGGGGATCTCCTGGAGGTTCCCCGAACGCTCTTCACACATTTTGGGATCTACCTGGGCAACAACCGTGTGGCTCACCTCATTCCTGACATCCTGCCCGTTATCTCAGCTGATGAAAGTGCCATCTCCAAGATGGTGACCAACAATCGGCTGATTCTGGGTGTGATCGTGAAAAAGGCCAGCGTTCGTGTGGACCCTGTGGAGGACTTTGCGTACGGAGCTGAGATTCTGGTGAACAGCATGGACAGGGTGTGCAGTCAGCCGCCACTCCAGGGTGAAGAAGTGGCCAGGCGAGCGGAGAAGCTGATGGGATCCATGGACTACAGTCTGCTGTGGTTCAACTGTGAACATTACGTCATGTTCTGCAGATACGGAACCAGCGTGAGCTTTCAGACCTACCAGGTACAACATCACACAACACAACCAACAGTCTGAAAAACTTCACACACTGTGTCTTACTCTCGCATAGGCACTTCATATAGGACTGTTATCCAATTTCAATAACATTCATATAGGATTCATATCACATTCATATAGTTTTAGTTTTCATTTAGTTTTTATCCATGAGTGTACAGCTTTATTCACTTATCGTTCACACATTTTGCACATGTAATGCATGTTTATATTTTTCACATGCACTTTTTACATATTAATCCATTTTTCAGAAGTTAATTTTTCACACATGGTTTTACATATTCTCACGTTATGATCACGTTATTTACATGATGTCACGCATGTTTACTTGAGTCCACATGTGCAATTTCAGGGCCTAACGTGTTTCACATGATACCGTGTGGGATCTTGGAATCTGTGGACTGTCATTTTGTAGTTTGGGATCAAAACTTTAAAACTAAACCAAAATACAGCGTGTCCCAAAAGTCTCCATATCCAGGGGACTGTGTTTTCAATATGCCTTATTTGGAACAATGCAAAAATATACCTCCTCTGCCTTACACTGATCTTAGACATCAGGTATTTATTTTGCCCATTACATTTTTGTTTTGCCCCTGCGTCTGTCCATCCGAGATTCTCAACAACGAGTGTTGGAATGTTTGTAGGATGTATATGGAATTATCACTGTAACCTGCAGATGATCTGATTACATTTTGTCAAGGTTACAGCAAGGTCAAATGTCTGAAATAGTTTTTCTTTAATAGCGTCTTTCCTGTTTGAAGTATATTTTAAGGATATTACAAATTAGTAACAAGAAAGACTAGACTTGGTGGCGGAGGCGTCTCTGTCGACACGGTTGGCTTGGAGTTCGTTATTCTGTGGTTTAAAATTAGAAATGATGAAATGAGGGCAGGAGAAATGAAACTAGCCCGCCAAACGGGAATTATGAAATGTAATAAAGGCGGGACAGGAAATGAGCCATTATAACTTAATCTGTGCTTGTTCAGTGAAGAAGGTGAAATGAGGAAGTTTCCATCACTCCACATGTTTTCAGATATTTTAATGCTGAATATATCCAAAAATCAACAAGTGCCTCAATATCTCATTTACTTAATTACGCTTAAATTCAAGAAAATAGCATATTTTAGCAAGTTAATAAATTTGATTTTACTGATTTATTATAATTGATTGGTTATTTAGCTTGTACTGAGTTTGAGATTTTATACACTGTATAAGATGAATATATTCAATTCAGTTCAGTTTTATTTATATAACACTTTTAACAATAGACATTGTCCCAAAGCAGCTTTACAGAAATCTACAGATGTAGATTTAGATCCTAATGAGGAAGCCAGAGGTGACGGTGGTGAGGAAAAACTCCCTGAGACGATATGAGGAAGAAACCTTGAGAGGAACCAGGGTCAAAAGCAACCCATCCTCATCTGCAGGTGTAGAAGAGTAAAACAGTACGGAGTGTGTGTACAGGATGTTCAGTGTGAGCAGATTGTGAATAAGAGTTCTGGGATGAGAAACAGGACAGTCTTTATGATCTTTACAGAAGCAGAAGATATGAAACTTTTAATGCGAATATTGTTTTTCCTATCAGAAATTTACAAAATTTATTCCAGTTACTTCCATAAGATCCCATACACAATCAGGAATGGAAATTTCATTTTATTCATTCGTCTTCAGTAGGAGTTTTATCCTGGTCAGGGGCACAGCAGATCCAGAGTATAGTATATCCCGGGAATACTGGGTGCAGCTTTTGAAGTGAATTTGTTGAAGTAAAAATCGACAGTGATTTATTTATTTTTTTTTAATCAGAGTTTTTGATTTACTTACAGTTACAGTATGTTTGATTATAAAAAAACAACTTTTTGCAAGTTACAGCTATGGTTAAGACACATCATCTCCCACATTAAATACCAAAGTTAAAACTGCACATTTTAAAATGGCATGATACAGTGTTTCTAACATGAGTGTTCAGACACACACCTTTTGTGAGCTTCTGAGGCTATAAAAGGGGTGTGTGTGTGTGTGTGTGTGTGTGTGTGTGTGTGTGTGTGTGTACTACAACAGTATTTCGCAAACATTTTGGAACCTGGGACCCCTTTAACTGTCAAATAAATCTCATGGACCTTATTTTATGAACATAGCACATCTTTTCAAATATTAGGCTCATTATTTTAATGTGTGCAGTAATCAATATTCTGGATGTTTATTAGAGTTTTTTTTTTTGAGTTACTGAGTTTTGGATTAAACTGATTCAATTCCAGTGAACAATCAAACACATTAATCATTATAAGAACTTGATAAATATAATAAATTGCGTGATGTGATTTTCCACCACTGGGCAGAGAAGTGTTTTATCTCCACCTAGAGTTAAATCAGAATTAAAACCCAGTCCACTTCACCAGCTCTTTCTGGGAAAGTATCCTGGGAATCTGAGTGACATATAGTCGTATTATAATTTTATCTTCCTCTGCTTCATTTAGACACCTCATAGGTGAATTAAATGGACACTACATCACACCACTGTTTTTGTGTAATTGCTGTCTGCAACCCCTGCAATCTTAAACACACGATCTCATCCACTTACTGTACCATTCTATTTAAACACGATCTTTACCCAGATCAACATATTATGGGAGACAACCTGTATTCAAGGAAAAGTTCACATACACATACAATAAGATCACTATTAATTAGTCATATAATTATAAGGAGGAAATCTATTTAAAAATGACTAATTGTATGCTAATTGTAAGTCATAAGATAGAAACTTTGTCAGTTGTTGACATGAACTGACGCACATTATTGTGCCTGATTCATACTCATGTATTACTGTAGAGAGACACACACTCACACACTCACACACACACACACACACACACACACACACACACACACACACACACACACTACTGTATTCACTCTATGTGAAATACAAATCAAAGGTCATTGAACACACTTTCACCTTCTATTCTCTTCTCTTCTCTTTTTGCAGTTCTGTAAAAGGGTCAGGAAGATCGTGTTCAGTAGGACCAGCTCGTTCCTGAGTCTTGTGTTGTGTGTGTTCATTACGGTGTTTCTGGGCAGTGTGTCTGGGTGCGGAGTGTTACTCACGCTGATCATTCCCTTCACCATATGGATGGCATCATGACTCTCTTCAGGTTAATACAGGTCATGGTTTAGTGATATCCATGTAAATTATTGCATTATTATTATGTGTGTGTGTGTATGTATTTAGTATAGAATATAAAATCTACATCATGTTGACTTGTGGCTGGGTGAGAGGATGAGTGTGTGGCTGGGTGAGAGGATGAGTGTGTGGCTGGGCGAGAGGATGAGTGTGTGGCTGGGGGTGTGACTGGGGGAGTGGGTGGGCATGTGGCTGGGTGAGAGGATGAGTGTGTGGCTGGGGGAGTGGGTGGGCATGTGGCTGGGTGAGAGGATGAGTGTGTGGCTGGGTGAGAGGATGAGTGTGTGGCTGGGGGAGTGACTGGGGGAGTGGATGAGTGTGTGACACCCTGAAATGAACATCATATCTATGGTGTATTGCTGCCTCACACGCAGAGTTCAGAGGAGAGACTCCGGATCCACCGCCGTGCTGATCAGGATAAAGTAAATGAATGAATGCAGTGTTTCTGAAGAGCTAAATAATATTTTAATTTGTGGTGATTTTTCTGTTGTCTCTGTCTCAAACAACACACTTTATATTTACTCTTTACATAGCTGCTGTGTTTATGGTATACAGAGAAACCTCATACATTTGGAAATAAATTATAAGATCGATGTGTGAATAAATAAAATGTATTTCTTTATACATAAATATGGATTTCTGAACCTGACTGTATTTATGATTTTAGAATCATTAAATAAAAATAAATTGAAACTATAAACAACAAAAACAGAGGAAGTGCTTTCAATTACATGCTAGATTAAAATATTATTTTTAAAGGAATTCTTTTTAAAGCCTGACATCTGAGTGCAAAGTGGTGTTGAGTTCTACAGTTTTAAAGCAGAGTAATAAAAGCAGAGTGTATGTGTGAATAAACCACAGGTAGTAGAATAGTACAGTAGGGTAGTAGAATAGTACAGTAGAATAGTACAGTAGAATAGTATAGTAGAATAGTACAGTAGGGTAGTAGAATAGTACAGTAGTATAGTAGGGTAGTACAGTAGAATAGTACAGTAGGGTAGTAGAATAGTACAGTAGAATAGTACAGTAGGGTAGTAGAATAGTATAGTAGAATAGTATAGTAGAATAGTACAGTAGGGTAGTAGAATAGTACAGTAGTATAGTAGGGTAGTAGAATAGTACAGTAGAATAGTACAGTAGGGTAGTAGTACAGTAGTATAGTAGGGTAGTAGAATAGTACAGTAGGGTAGTAGTACAGTAGTATAGTAGGGTAGTAGTACAGTAGAATAGTACAGTAGGGTAGTAGTACAGTAGAATAGTACAGTAGGGTAGTATAGTAGGGTAGTAGAATAGTACAGTAGAATAGTACAGTAGGGTAGTACAGTAGGGTAGTGCGCAAGCAGCGGAGTGAATAAAGAGTAAACGGAGCGCTTGTGTACTATTTATCTACACTATGTAGTGCGCTAGTGTGAGTTTCTCTCCCACGTCACCGGCTCACTGTCGGTCTCGCGCTCATCGCGACCCGCAGCAACAAACGACGGTTTTTATTCACTTTAAACTTTACGCCGTTTAAACTTTGTGTTTTAAGTTTCTTCCTTTTATTCAAAGCATTATTTGATTAAAACTATCGAGAATATTATAAACCTTAGATAAATAAATCTCCCAGGTAACCAGGGTTTTCCGGTTAGTCTGAATAACAGTTAGCTAATTTATGAAGTAACTTATACACCGAAGTGTTCATTCATTCTCTGTTAATTCCACATTATTCAGAATTTTGTTTTTGTGATAGGTTTGTGGGTTATAACTGCCGTTTGGATAATTAAGTGTTTAATTAAGTTGAACAACGAGCTAAGAGCTGGAAGCTAACAGCTTGTAGCTAGCGGTGTTTGAGTCAGCTAGCAGTTAGCTGCTGAGAGTTAGCGGTTAGCACAGCCTCAGCTTCTCCTCAGCTTCTCCTCAGCTCCTCTTCAGCTCCTCCTCAGCTTCTCCTCAGCTCCTCCTCAGCTTCTCCTCAGCTCCTCTTCAGCTTCTCCTCAGCTTCTCCTCAGCTCCTCTTCAGCTTCTCCTCAGCTCCTCTTCAGCTTCTCAGCTTCTCCTCAGCTCCTCCTCAGCTTCTTCACAGCTTCTCCTCAGCTCCTCCTCAGCTTCTTCACAGCTTCTCCTCAGCTCCTCCTCAGCTTCTCAGCTTCTCCTCAGCTTCTCTGTTCATCACCACGACAGCGACATTAACCACAAAATCAACAAAACTCCTCTCCTGGAGCGCTGTAGTGCAGTGTGATAAGATATGCATTTATATAATGTTAGAATTAAAATGTTCATTTCACACTACTTTTTACAGAATTTGTTGGAATATCTTTTTTATCACTTAAACAAGAAAATACCACGTTCTTTTGTAAAATTGTATAAAAAGTATAAACTCTATGAACATTTGTAGAAATTGCTCTATAATGAAATGGAAATGGAAATTTTAATGAATGCAGATCATCAAAAACTGCGATTTCTGGCTCCCAATAAAGAAAAAACCTGGATTTGATTTTGATTTTGAAATATTTTAATTAATTTATAATAAAATAATATATATATATTTTAGAAGACGTGTTACAAACACATTTTATCCACAAATCTGAAGATTGTTGTTTCTACCTGTAGAGCCTTAAATTATAAATAGAGAAAGAAATTCAGTGATAAACTCGCATTTCACTTTCTGAATAAGTTCTAAATTTTATTATTTAATAATTGTAAGTCCATTATTTCCCTTCGAACTGCGTCCAGAGCTTTTCATGTCCTCAGAGCTTTCAGATCTTTCACCTCTGTTCTTCTGTACAAACCTGTTTAAAGTTCACGAGTTAGACGCAGCTGATGTAAAGGACCGAACTGCCTTCAGGTTTAAAAAGTGCAGAATGTGTAGATCTGTGATTACGATTGATTTTGATTGATTGTGATTGATTGATTATGACTGATTTTGATTGATTATGACTGATTTTGATTGCTCTAACATCCATCTGTCTCTACAGAAAAATATCTCTGTATTGCTCCTGAGTTAAAATGAGATGTTTGATCTCAGCGCAGGTTCAGCAGTGTTGGTGTGTTAGGCGTGTACGCATTGCTGCGGTCTGTGAGCTGGAGATGAGTGAGGGTGGTGTTGAGCCGTGTGCTGAAGGTCAGGCCTTCAGCCCTAATGAAACCGCTCTGCTGGCCCTGATGGAGAAGACCGGTTACAGTATGGTCCAGGAAAACGGCCAAAGGAAATTTGGTGGCCCACCTCCAGGTAAGGAATTAAATGCTTTAAGAGCATGGAAAATCTTATGAATTATAAAATTTAAATGTTAAAAATTACAGAGTGTTTCTCAGTTTGCTGAAGATTCGAGTCTTAGGGGTGTTTGGAGAACAGAGTCTAAAATATCACCGTACTGATCATTCAGATCCTTTAAAATCACACAGACTAGTGAAATCTTTACACACTTTTTGCACATCCTGATAGATGTGTGTGAGTGTGTGTGTGTGTGTGAGAGTGTGTGTGTGTGTGTGTGTGTGTGTGTGTGTGTGTGTGAAAGTGTGTGTAAGTGTGTGTGTGTGTGTGTGTGAGAGAGTGTGTGTGTGTGAGTGTGTTTGTGTGAGAGAGTGTGTGTGTGTGAGTGTGTTTGTGTGTGAGAGTGTGTGTGTGTGTGTGTGTGAGAGAGTGTGTGTGAGACTGTGTTTGTGTGTGTGTATGAGAGTGTGTGTGTGTGTGAGAGTGTGTGTGAGTGTGTGTGTGAGAGTGTGTGTGTGTGTGTATGAGAGTGTGTTTGTGTGTGTGAGTGTATGTGTGTGTGTGAGACTGTGTGTGTGAGACTGTGTTTGTGTGTGTGTATGAGAGTGTGTGTGTGTGTGTGAGAGTGTGTTTGTGTGTGTGTGAGTGTGTGTGTGTGTGAGACAGAGGGAGAGAGAGAGAGAGATAGTCATTGTGTATGATAGACTGAGGAATGTGCTCATATCAACAGCAGCAGTTTAGCATGTTTAGAGCAGGAGCGGATTAAACACTGGAAAAGACTGAGTGGCGTCGCTTAGCCGAGACACCGAGGTGCTGTTGTGTGATTTAGGATTAGGATTAGGATTAGGATTCGGATTCGGATTCCAGAGGGATGGGGAGTGGAATTGTTTTGGGAATCACAATCACAGGACACAGCAGGCTTGAGAACTGCTGGAGTAAGGAACCTGATTGGGTAAAAAATATGAACAGTTGTAAATTAATTTTAATCTGTATATTAAAAACGTCAGCGGTGATGTAAACATCAGATCATATACTGTGAGTTACTGTGTAACCATGACAACCCTTTATAGTAGCACATCCATGCTGATATGAAACTGTCTTAATAAGATTTTTCATATTACGTATGTAGGTTTCTTACACAATGTTGGATCGATTGGTTTTAAAGCACGCATTAGACAGTTTATATTCTTTGCCGTTATAGACAACATGTATATTTCTCTATTTACTAGGAAGTGATTTGAATTAGACAGATCTGAAGTGAGGTGTTTACACTAGAGAAGGATGCTGATCTTGTGTTTGTGTTCTAGGCTGGGAAGGTCCTCCTCCTCCCCGAGGCTGTGAGGTATTTGTGGGAAAAATTCCCAGAGATATGTACGAGGACGAGCTGGTGCCCGTGTTCGAGCGCGCAGGCCGCATCTATGAGTTCCGCTTGATGATGGAGTTCAGCGGGGAGAACCGTGGCTACGCCTTCGTCATGTACACCACCCGAGAAGCTGCGCAGCGAGCCATTGCCCTCCTCGACAACTACGAAATCCGTCCAGGGAAGTTCATCGGAGTGTGTGTGAGTCTGGACAACTGTCGCCTCTTCATCGGGTCTATTCCTAAAGACAAGAAGAAGGAGGAAATCCAAGAAGAGATGATGAAGGTCAGTGTTCCAGTTAATCGGTATTATGATTGTTAAATATTGTATAATGTGAGTATATGCAGTACCTACATTCTGACCATAATAATATTGCACAGAGATTTCACTTTCAGACCTTACACTGGGCCTCACTGAGAAATCGTAAAGTAGTACAGTTGTATGTAAATGTTTTTGTGGCCACACTGAGCTAAAAATTCCCACCACATCTATAAAATGTTCCAGTAATGCAGCTCAGCCACTGCAGTGTGTCGGATGCCATAGACGCACACTAACTCCTCCTCCTTTTATAGGGCGCCATTACTTTAGTCCTGATTGACCGGTGAGACTTATTTGTGTTCATTTTGATTGTGTATTCAGGTAACAGATGGAGTGGTGGATGTTATCGTGTACCCCAGTGCCATGGACAAAACTAAGAACCGCGGTTTTGCGTTTGTGGAGTACGAGTCACACAAAGCCGCTGCCATGGCTCGCAGGAAGCTCATACCAGGTATTTATAAACACCTGAAAGGACAGGAAGGCGGATCACCCCTCGCGCTCACGGCACTCGCGCTCAGCAGCACTCTCGATCACGGCACTCTCGCTCAGCAGCACTCTCGATCACGGCACTCGCGCTCAGCAGCACTCTCGATCACGGCACTCGCGCTCAGCAGCACTCTCGATCACGGCACTCGCGCTCAGCAGCACTCTCGATCACGGCACTCGCGCTCAGCAGCACTCTCGATCACGGCACTCGCGCTCAGCAGCACTCTCGATCACGGCACTCGCGCTCAGCAGCACTCTCGATCACGGCACTCGCGCTCAGCAGCACTC
>JAKKZJ010000026.1:66528-77143 GCA_033441845.1 Pangasius mekongensis | reverse complement strand
CTCGCACTCAGCAGCACTCGCGATCACGGCACTTGCACTCAGCAGCACTTGCGATCACGGCACTCGCGATCAGCAGCACTCGCGATCACAGCACTCGCACTCAGCAGCACTGGCGATCACGGCACTCGCACTCAGCGGCACTCGCGATCACGGCACTCGCACTCAGCAGCACTCGCGATCACGGCACTTGCACTCAGCAGCACTTGCGATCACGGCACTCGCGATCAGCAGCGGCGGGATGTGAGCTCCGGCGGAGATTGGGAGAGTTTTTAAGATCTTTATGTTTCTTGATATTTCTGTGATAAAGAATACAAAAAGAGCACTTCATGGTATATAATTAGTTATGAGTTCTGTGTTGTGTAAGTTAATCTTCTAATTCTCACATGGAGTAATTTAGTGTTTTGGCCTCTCAGCGTGCTGTGTGTTGGGGATTAGTAACGGTCTGGTTGTGCTGGAGGATGAAGTGGTGTGGAGTTTGAATTTGAATCATAACACTGGACAGCAATTTGTTTTTTCTAAAAGTGTTGCAGAACTTTTTACTGATCATGACAGAGCTCTTCTGACTGAACCCAAATCTAATTTCAGATTGTTTTGATCGTGTAGGAATTTGAATAAACACAAATTTGACATTTATTGAATGAATGTGTTTAACCATTTGATTGCGCTAACACACTGAAATTAGATTCCAGTTGCACTGCTGCCGTTTCTCCATCATCCCAATGTCTCGAGACTTTTCACCAACTTCATCACCAAGATTTGCACAGAGCCAGTCTAAGTGTGAAAGCAGAAAATGAGTCTTTGTTGCCATGGTGGACCCCACGGTTTTGTATGCGTAACGCATTTTGTCAGCCAGCTGCATGCAGTCTGGTGCTCTGTAGTATAGCAGTAAATTTTCTTCCTCTTACTTTCATGAAAAGTTTTCATCAGCCCAAGTTTTATATAAAGAGGCGGCAAAAATATCTTTGTTGTGTTGACATGTGCTTCATGCTCCACACTTTTCTGTCCCGGAGCCTAAACAACAGAACTTGGCTTATCTGAGCTGCGAATTTTCATTCCCAGCCTTGTGTGGAAAACATTTCTTTACTTGAACAATTGAACAATGAAAAATTCCCTGATAAAACTGGCACACACACACACACACACACACACACACACACACACACAGTGTGTGTGTTTAAATACATAACTTAATGCTGAACATGCAGCAGTATTCGTAGATGCTAGTATTTAAACTGTATTGTAACTGTATTGATTTATAAACACTTATGAGGTATTTCTTCTTTTTTCTTATGAAATTGTTGGTATTGAATTTAACATTAAATACTACAGGGTGTGATTTCCTTTACCTAATATTATTACTTTTCTAAGATAGATATGTACATTTCATTTACTGATGGATTGTTTGGTGAAAAAGCTCTACTACTATATATAAATGTTTAATAAATGTTTAGTATGTGTTGATTGTTCTGTTATTCCTGTAGGAACATTCCAGTTGTGGGGTCACACTATTCAGGTGGACTGGGCCGAGCCAGAGAAAGATGTCGATGAGGAGACGATGCAGCGTGTTCGGGTTCTCTACGTCCGTAATCTCATGCTGCACACAACCGAGGAGATGCTTCACTTAGAGTTCAGCCGTCTGAAGCCCGGTTCTGTGGAGCGCGTTAAGAAACTGACAGACTACGCCTTTATTCACTTCTACTGCCGTGAAGACGCGCTCGCCGCGCAGCAGTCCATGAACGGCAAACTCATCGATGGCTCTCCGATCGAAGTCACTCTCGCAAAGCCGGTCAGCAAAGACACGGGTCGAAGATTCAGAACCCGATTTGGGCATAACGGAACGGCACCAGCGCTCTGCAGTGACCCCAGCTTCCTCATACAGAGCAAAGACGACTCCGGAATCAGCATGGGCTCAGGAGTGATGAGTGATGGCTTTTCTGCACATGCTCTCAGTTTATCTCCTCAGCTGAGTAGCCCGTATTCCGTGGAGTTAGAGCGGTGCGTTTATCCGTTCCTGCCCGGATCCAGTCTGGTACCGATCAGTCTGCAGAGCCTGAAGCCGAGTCAGCTGAGCTCTGCTGTGTCTCTGCTGGAATATTACTGCCACAAGAACGGCTGGTCTCTGCCGGAGTATTACCTTTACACCACTACTGCGGCGACCTGCTCCGCTGCAGGCCATGAAGGAAAAACACTGCTGGTCTATAAAGTGGTGATCAGCAGCACACAGAGCAGCTACATGCCCGATAAAGTCTGCACCGTTCTCGAGGATGCCAAGGAGCTCGCAGCTCACAACGCTCTCTGGAACCTTGGTTAGTTTGTTAGTCCCAATCCTTATTCATTATGAAAACTAAACCCCATTACAGTCAGTACACATGACAATAATCCATTACACTGGGCTTTTCATGCTGCTTTAATTAAGATCTTATACAGATGGGTGACAAATTAAAGGAAAACCAACATAAAGTGCCAACATAAGATGTGCCAAGCTTAGCACCTTTTGTGTAGGAACTCTGCATCGGAGTACACTCGTGCTAAAAAAGTCTTCTTGAAACATGAAACGTCAGCATATGAATCTGGAATGATTGACAGCTGCGTAAGTGTTTTGAAGTCTCTGATATTAACTGACCTCTTGGAAGCCACGCCCCCTTCCCTCCATCGCACATTAGTAATCTCTCGTCTCGACTGAAAGGTGTGCTGACGCGGCGTCCCGGCTCTCCGTCACGTGAACGGATAACGTTTTGAGCTCACCGAGTTAACTTTACACACTGTATATTGCTAACATCAGTTAAAGAGATTTATTAGGGATGCTACCAAAAAATTCTTTAAAAATGGCTCTTTTGGTTTTTGGGCAAAAGAATAAAATGACTTAGATTTAATAGTTCTACAGCGTGTCAGATCGACCCCCACACAAATAATGTTGATGGTGGTGATAATCACCATGTGGCCATGTGGAAACATTACAGTTTCTATGAGTGACAAGTGATTTGTAAAAGGATGATATCTACACTGTCCTGTGTGTGTGTGTGTGTGTGTGTGTGTGTGTGTGTGTGTGTGTGTGTGTGTGTGTGTGTGTCTCATCCTACAGATCTCGCATTCTATGGCCCAGGTTCTCCTGGCAGTTTCTCTCCTCCAGCGGTATCCTCTGGTACAGGTTTGTTGTCGTTTGCGTGTCGAGCCGTACCGTACCCAGCGTACTCCGTGGCTCCCGTCTCACCTCCACTGTCCATCTCCGGCACCAGGGGCTCGCGGATCTACATTCCCAGCCAGTCTCCCTTCTGACCGAGCCGCACAGTGTGAGCACAGCTGTTGTTGTTGTTTTTCTGTGCTCAGACGTGTCACTTACGTTGTGTTTTTTATGTTTTGTAGTAAGTAATTATTTTTTTATCCATAGAATTCCCAGATCGTTACACATGTTCTGTTTCAGTGTTTCTAAAAGACTTTCTCTTTTTGCATGTAAAACAAGTTGGGAAGAAAGTATTATTATAAATATCTGATTATATATCTGAGCCACAGCAGGTGTTTACTCTGTACGAAAGGTTCGCCTAACAGCATTAGTTTGTGAATTGTCTTCTAGTGATGGTTACTGAGTTGTGGCTCTTCATCTGTCCTGCTTTAGCATTAAACTGCTTCCATTCCTCGCCTTCACCATTTAGACAAAATGCACTTAAATGCTCAAAGGACCCAAAAAGTCTCTAGCACTGATTAAATTTAGATAGTAAAGCATCATTTTATTTAGACAGTAAAATAATTTCCCTGATAAGTTCACTAGCATTTCTGGAAAGTGGATCAATTACACAAGAGTAAACTATAAATGTACCTATAGGGTACGTAGGGATTCTACTGTATATAACACTCTTTAATAAACACTTACATTTTAATAAACACTTTAATAACCACTCTTTAACTCCTAATATTAATTGGAAATTAAGAGAATAATTAAAATATCAATTATTTTAGCCAAACCCATCATATTTTTTTAATCCTTCCATACAAATTATTTATTTTATTCATAATTCATTTTAATTTAAATTCTGTTAGTAAACAGTAATGAGTTAAAACCTTCAGAGTGTATAGCACACAGATGTGTAGCTACAGCAGCCATGATAAATAAAATGAATATCAATGCAAGTTTAAATAGAAGCCAACAATTTATTTCACATACACTAAATTTATTTTAAAGAATTTTGTGTCAGAATTGGTCCTCTGTAATTCATAATGATTTATGGAATTAAATCTAGTTGTTTTTTATTCATCTTTGCTCAATTATTTTGTTTAGTTCTATAGCATTTATATGAACTTAAATCTACTGTTTATTGAGATTAGAAATGATTTCAGAAAATGGCCCAGTGTCATTTCCACTTGAATGGATTTAACAACTCGTGTTTTCAGTTGAATTAAGATTAGGACATTTAGTTTTTACACAAGCTGATTTTCATTGTGATTTAACACAGAATGTTTAATACACTACTGCAGATATCTATTGTTCATGCAGAACATTTTAACTGTTTGAGATCATGTTAACTTGTTAAGTAAACTAAAGAGAAGAAAATACTGAGTGTTGCTGAAATTTCCTTCAAAACTGTTCAGTTGTGGTAAAGTAAATAAATATTAAATTCCAAAGTGTGCACACACACACACACACACACACACACACACACACACACACACACACACACCCTGTTCAGAGTAGCACTCAGCTCTCGGAGAGGAGTTAATACTGAAATTACACATCAGTACTCAGACCTAACTACTGAGTTACGTGAGCGTTACGCACGAGGGGGCGGAGAGAATAATTCCTTGTGTGATATCGAGTGAGGAACGATTAAATCCAGCTATTTGTATAGCACTTTTAACAATGGAACTATTTTCCAGACAAATTTCAAATTTGCAATTGTGTTTTCTATATGTGGACAAATTGTGACATAATTCAAATGTAAATCACGTATTACTGTTTGCATTTTCATCACATGAACGTTTACATGAACAGTTAACAATGGACACAAAACAGCTTTACAGAAATACACTCAAACACACTGTGGCATGTCACTCAAGGACAATATTAAATACATAAATATCACACTTTAAATATCGTACCTTTAAAGATTTTTTCCACACGGAGGACATGGGAGGAGATGCGTCTTAATCAGAGACATGGCTTATCTGGAGGAGTGAATATTTTATGGATGAAATGATGAATGAAGTTAAAGTTTCGCTGTAAACGTAGCCAATGAACGCTCAGTCAGATTATCCTTCACACTCTGAGCACATTTTCTTTACAGCAGCGCACATTGAATTAACACATTATTTTATTTATAAAATCAGGCACCCTATTGTTATTCTACCTTTTTACTATTCTTCTCCTTCCACTTCTTCTGGCTCGGGTGTCTATGGGACCCCATAGAACCGTCTGGTGAAATTTGGCACACTGATTGGGGAGCATCTAAGGAACATTCTGAACAAATTTGCTGCCAATGCTCTAGCGCCACCATCGGGTCAACGTTGGGACTAATTTGGAAGTACATTTATAGTCATACTTTTTGAACAGTGTGTCTAAATTTTAAAAGCCATTCCTGGATTCCCTGACAAGTCTCTGAGGGTTTGTCTGTAGTGGGCTATCTGACGGCGAAGCCACCTAACAGGGAGTGAGGCTGTATCTCAGCAATGACTTTGCACACTGACACAAAACTTGGTAGGCATCTTCAGGACCATGATCTGTGGCTATGCAACAAATTTCCTCATAGCACCACCTACTGGTCAAATAATACCAGTTTCAATAACATGCTAAAAAATATTTACATTTAACTGCCATTGTTGCTGCCACTCCTTCAAATTTTGTTCAGTCTTCACCACATTTGGCTCACAAGGAATATCAAAGGAATTTTGATATTTGAACCTGTTCTCCTGTAACTCAGTGACAAATGCAAAAAACAGGATGTGAGGGTGTATCTCAGCAATGCATCTACGTATCACGAAACTTGATAAGATTCTTCAGGATACCACATCTGAAATTCAAGTGTCACCCTGCTGCCCTTTTGTTCTTCTAGAACTTTCCTCCTACAGTCAGAGTATTCCAGCACTGTCCGTTGTCTAAACACACACATCATGAGTGAAACTACAATCACTCTTGAAACTCTTTGCCTGAAGTTATGGCTCTGCTTTCCTGTGATTTCTTAGGCAGCAGCTGTAGCGCGTCCGTGAAGTCTGGGTGCTTGGCCCCCGAAAATGCTGCTTGCAGCTTTAGTTGTTATTTATATTTATATAATTTATTTTATTAATTAGATAGCTTAAAATAGTGAATTGAAAGTGTGATAAAATCCCCTACATCCACGTTATGATTTCATCACCTTGATTTAATATCTCATGGCTTCATTAAGTTGTGTGCAGGAGACAGAGGAAATAATTGAAAATAACGGAAGACATGGAATCAGTATGAGAAAGCAGGACGTGTTAAATAAAGCTTCTCTGTAGATTTTCCACACAGTCTGTGTCACTGGTGATATTTTCTAAATCTAACCAGGTGAGAAGAACTAGAGTTCCTGGACAGGAGAAGTGAATATTGATGGAGAAGCTTCCTTCAGTCCTCCAGTGCTAAATAGATGACAGGATCCCCTTTACCTGCAGCATCATTTCTGTCTGCTGGCTTTAGGACAGTGATTTAAAGAGGATGTGTAGTATTTAACTGATTAAAATAGATACAGTTTTCAAACCAACATCAGAAATTTCTAACTGTCACTTAAAGCAGTTACACTTTATAAGGTTGATTTTGGACAGAAAACACTTCAGTGATCAAGTCATTGCTAATAAAGCCTTACTTAATAAATCCTGCCTGTAGAGGGCAGTATTCTACTTTACTGTCACGCCTCTGACTGTGGAAACACTTCACAATGAACTGTGCATGTATGCTTTCTATTTTTGCTCTATATTGTGTTATATGTTTAATATAAGATTAAATTCATCCTGAAGCTGTTTCTGATGTATAACAGCCATTACAAGCAGAGTTGCGTTTCATTTCTTACTTGTTTTAAGAATTTGGAAATCATTCCACACTTCAGCAGTACATGGACATAAATTTGCTATGTTCCTTTACCGCCTAAATCACAACCCTGTCGTTTATCTTCTGGCAAATACAAAAGCGTAAGAAGAACTCGCTAAGCTTAAATAATATCTATGCCACAAAAAAAGAGAGAAAAAAGAATGTTAATCTCAAAGTGCTGAAATACCAGTTGTGGCAGGAGCTACACATCACACAAGCGGTCATGTATATTAATACAGCAGAATGCTTACTAACACTTACTCAGGATGAAGCAGATCTTTTATATATCACATTATAGATTCTTCTAAAGGCAGAACATTAGATCTGAGAATCATTTAGAATCAGAATATTGATCCTATGTGACCTATGCTCTCATCTGTAATAGATTTATAGCGCTCGTTTCCATTTACGGGTGCCGCAGTTTTATTAAAACCTTAACCCCTGACCCTAAAGCCACATGTCTTTCCAGCGCACCCATAATGCAGTGGTCTATCAATAAGCATGAGTCCAGTGGTGGCAAAAGCTTTGAGTGATAGAAGCGTTATGTTTTCGGGTTGTTCATCTGTTCATCTGTCCAAAATTCTCATTAGTGCGATATCTCAAGAACGAGTGGTTGCACTGTTTGTAGGATTTATGGGATCATCATTGTAACCTGCAGATGAACTGATTAGATTTTGGAATTTATCCGAACAGGGTAAAGGTCACAGCAGGGTCAAATGTCTAAAATAGTTTTGCTCCAGTAGCTTCCTTTATGTTTTTAAGTATATTTTAAGCATAAATCTGTCATTCAAATTAGTAACAAGAAGGATTAGACTTCTTGGTGGAAGAGGCGTCCCTGTCCGTGGCCAAATGTTTTGTTTGTTTTTGCTCCACTAGCGGAAATAGAGCCTGAAGAAGCCACACTCACTTTATAGCCTGTCTGCTAGCTGGCTCGCTAGCTCACGATGATTTGCACTTTCCCATTAAAGGTGCTTCTGCTGAAAGTGGCGTCCCTTCCACCTTTTCATATTTTAAGTGAGAAGTTATATTTTTATTAATATTCCAAAAATGCATTGCTTGCCTTGTCTGCTGCTGATGTCACTACCTCTAATGTAGTAATAATTTCAGTTTGGATTTCAATTGGAATTTTATGTGGTGAACACAAACGAGTGGAGTGCGTTATATTATATTATACCCAGTGCGATTATACTAAATATAAACACTCCTGGAATGCCACTCACATAATCAGATTAACAGACCAGAACTAACTGTTGTATAATTTTGTTTAACAGCACTCCCACAAGTGTTTTATTCCTTACTTAACATAATTTGCATCAAACAAAACTTGACAAAATTCTTCATTGTAATACAAATGACAAAGTTTACCATACAATAACAGATTCAGTATTTTAACTTGTTTACATCAAAATCTTTTGGCCTCAAATTAGACCCTCAAAAATAACCTGAACTTACAGTGAACAGCTCAAATACAAAGTAGAGACAAAGAGAAAAGTTATTTAGTGTATTAGTAGTTTATTTTTACAGTGACAGTTGTCTCAAAGCAGCTTTACAGACATCAGTTACTTAATCCTGCTTGAAAAGGGGATGTTTGTCTCAATGTGAATGCTTGAATAAAGGTTAAATAAAAATAACCCTAACCCACTTCATCATAGGAAACCTCACACACATTCACACCTAGAGCAAGTTTAGAGTTGACAATCCACCTAATGATATGTTTTTGGGAGGAAACCAGAGAATCCAGAAGAAGGATTTACATATTGTTGAAATGATCCCTGGTTTAGGGTACAACATTTTCTAAGTTAGTATAACTTTTTCCTCTCTTTCTTGTAGTTTGGTTATCTCTTCTTTAGTCCATGTAAATGTATACTGCTAACACATCTTCCTGGTTTTCCACAGATTGGAATTGTGTCTCAGGAATGTTCCTCTTCTAGGGATCTCATGTTAACGTCTCCAACAAGTGGTAACCACTAATTCGACATTAAATATCTAAATATCTTAACTTTAAGAACTTGTAGTACAGGGTTCTAGAGGTGTGTAAACAGTAATAAAGGACTGCAGTAGGCCCAGCCATGATTAACTGGGACATATTGTGCTAAACTGGAACCACTGTTCCCAGTGCTCTAATCTTTCAGAAGAGAACATGAATTAGTGAGTGATGTCTACAGTAACACTACAGAAACAGGTCACCTGATTACTGTTACTTTATAGCAGCTATAAACTGTCGTTCCCTCAACAGCCTCTCTTTTTTCTCTCTTGAAGTTAATAAGACAAAGAAACACAGTATATCATGTTACCTGGAAACCACTGGGTGAGGTGTGGTGTTTGGCTGGGTGAGGTGTGGTGTTTGGCTGGGTGTGGTGTGGTGTTTGGCTGGGTGAGGTGTGGTGTTTGGCTGGGTGTGGTGTGGTGTTTGGCTGGGTGAGGTGGCCAATAATAACTACCGATATTTATGTATATTTATGCAAGAGATACAATAACAGTGTTTATTCCATTTCTTGTCCCATGTGTTCCTTTATAATTTTATGTAAATACTGAAGTATTTATGACTGCTGTGTGTCACTTCACATTATTGTTCGCTGCCTGAGAGATTCTGCCGACAGAGCTCAGGTTCAGTACTTCATATTTTCCATTTCCATTTCAATTCTTCAAACAGCACAGGCAGCTCACTGCTTCAAATAAATTATTCACGTATCGCAGCCTCACTGCTGCAAGAAATCATAAAAACAACAAAACCATCCAAACACACAGCTAAATACAACCTTCAACAAAATTAATGCAAAACTCAGTTATGCAAATTTTAAATTGTACTAATGTACTTATTGTTATACTAAAAATATTTTTTATTTAATTTTTTCCTAAATTATGTTGAATTTTCTGTCATGCGTGTGTGCTAATGTGTATTATGATTTCTGTATATCAATCGTCTACCTTGCTGTCTATTTTTCTGTCACTCTCAGTGGCAATATCCTATTTTTTTCTTTTCTGTCTGACAAATTTTAATTTCACAGTCCATTATTATTCCCTGTTCTCTCCCTACTGTCATTCTCTAATAAAATGCTTCTCTTTTTGTGTGTGTGTGTGTGTGTGTGTGTGTATGTGTGCGTGTGTGCCTGCACCCTGTCATTATTTAGCTTTTTGTTTACTAATTTTCACATCTTACAGTGAAGGGGGTGAGTGTTCTGTGAGCGTTCTGATTTTTCCACTTTTCCTTATAATTTACATTGTTTTCTCTATCCGAATAAAAGCCATAAGCAGTTCAACAGCTAGTTTAGTATGAATGATATTCCATTTATCCAGCTGTAGTTTTCTCTTAAAACGTATTTCTCAAATGGAGAAATACTCCATTTGAGCTCAGTGATAGCTGAGAGATGGTATTTGCTTGGAGTCTCTGTGGCGGGCGGGGTGTAGTTTAATGAAGGGTGTAATGGGCGAGGGTGTTTTGGGGATCCAGTGTCTCCTGAACCCCGCCATGTCTGGTTGGAATGGACAACCCCCTCTGATGACCCCTCTGTTTGCTGGGGATGGTGCCACCTGGGGGCTGTGGAGATGGTTTGGGGATCACATATGGGGAGCCGTGCTGTAATG
>JAKKZJ010000025.1:18084623-18096528 GCA_033441845.1 Pangasius mekongensis | reverse complement strand
ACACTAATACTGTCACACTAATACTGTTACACTAATACTGTCACACTAATACTGTTACACTAATGATGTCACACTAATACTGTTACACTAATGTTGTCACAATAATACTGTTACACTAATACTGTCACACTAATACTGTCACACTAATACTGTTACACTAATACTGTCACACTAATACTGTTACACTAATGATGTCACACTAATACTGTTACACTAATGTTGTCACAATAATACTGTTACACAAATACTGTTACATTAATATTGTTACACTAATGCTGTCACAATAATACTGTGTCACTAATACCGTTACACTAATAACGTTACACTAATACCGTTACACTAATAAGTTTGCACTAACGCTGTTGCACTAATGCTGTTGTGGTGATGGTATTTGGTGATGGTGTTTCTGTTCATATTTGGCATTTGTAGATGGTATTTCTATTGGGAAATGGTGTTTCTGTTCATATTTGGTGTTTGATCCATTTTTGTGTTCATGTTTGGTGATGGTGTTTTTTGGTGGTGTTTGGTGATTGGTCATACCTGTTCTTCTCGGAGCGCCTGCAGTTTCTTGGCTTTACTCTGTCTGTAATACTCCATAATCATCATGGCAGCATAGATCTTCCCCACTGTCAGGTCTGTAGCTGCTGAGAGGACGCAAAAGTTACCTGCACAATTAGAGCGGGTTCGAATGGACCCTGCGCCGGGGGGGGGGGACCATGGGAATGTTAGGCAAAATACAACACAGTACAAAACACACACAACAAAGAAAAACACACACAACTTCCCACAACAGTTAAACCTGGTCTTCAACTGTAAAGGGGTCTGACCCTCAATCTGATATTTACAGTCCAAAATCAGGTTTAAGCTTGACTCAGAGAGAATAGAAAATTATACACAGAGGAACTAAACACACAAATGACACATTATAAACAACACAGTGACACCATTTACAGCAACACATTACAGACACAAAAGCATGAAGGACACAGAGCCAATTGTCTTTTCACAGGCAGATGCTTTTTTAGGAACAGTGTCATATCTGTAACTCTTGAAATTACTTCTGATAGAATAATAATTCCACAGTAACCGTGAGCAAGAGTACATGCTTGCTGAAGATGAATAAATGAAGGAATATTGCTTAAAAGAGCTCCAAAGTTTGTCTCTTTAGCAGAGTGTGAAAGAGAAACATGACATAAAGCTGTCATTTTTTTTTTAATGTTTGCAGCAGGGTTTAATCTCTTATTAGTGCATATAATGGTACTATAAAAATCCATAATGACTAAAATTAACTAGTATATAGTTTATAAAGTGACTGACATGCAATATATAAAACATGGACCTATGTAAAGATACGCTTTTTTTTGCACTGCTACTGTATGTAATGTTATATTTCAAGATGTTTTACTGGAGTGAAAAGACTTCTATAGAGAATTCATTCATCTATAGTAAAGCACCCACTGATAACAGACAAGGAATGACAGAGAGAGATAAAGAGAGGGAGAGAGTCCTGGCCAGGAGCCCCGCCGGTACGCAGCCAATGTCCAGATGAGCATTACGACTGTCATGACTGGACCAAAACAATGCACAGAGAGGATAAGGGGCATGAACATGAACGACATCTGCACATCTCCACAGCCACTGCTGAACTGATGACCATCAGTTCTGAGGAAACAATATCTCATATCTCAAAACACCAGTGATGTCTCCTCCTACAACCTCCTCAATCCTAGAGCCCCTCACAGGCCATGTTCCCCTTCACAGAGCCCTTAATAGGCCATGTTCCTCTCCCAGAGCCCCTCACAGGTAATGTTCCTCTCCCAGAGTCTCTCACAGGTAATGTTCCTCTCCCAGTGTCTCTCACAGGCCATATTCCTCTCCCAGAGTCAATCACAATCTATTTTTATTTGGATTCCCTTCCAGGTCCCTCATAGTCCCTGTTTCTAAGACAGAGTTTCTTACAGTCACTGTCTGTCTCCTAGAATCCCTGCTAGACCCCATTTCTTTCTCACAGATCCTCATAATCCCTGTTCTTATTACTCTCAAGCTCTGGACATCCATCAGAGCATTTCTGAGGTCCACAGGAGTAGGAGATGGTAAACAAAGTCAAACATGTATGTCCACTGAAAAAAATCTCTATGGAGGAACTGTACCTGTTAGGACTGCTTATATAAAGACGGCTCTGGCTGTTTGCTATCTACTCAAGGGTCTACAGTGTGGTCTGCCATTTCATTCTGTAACTCTGAAGACTAGCTCTCTTAGTTTTGCTTCTTGCTTTGTGACCTTTCTCCACTGTGCAGTTCTCTGAATTTCTCTTATGTCTTATTTGAGTCCTCTCCATGTCAGCCTGCAGCTGTGCTCACCTGCCTTATGGACAGAGCTTAACAGAAGGTTGAAAAAAGGTTAAGGGGAGGGAGTTTGCCTGATCAGTGGATGCAGAGCAGTGATTGGTCAGCTGAAAAAAGCTCCTCTGATGAGTTTTGATCGGATTGGTTGATTCTGTACAAACCTACTATAACTTACACTTGTGTGGCGTGACCAGCAGGTCCAGCTGCTTCTGGGACAGATTTGGCCAAATTGCTATCATTTCCTTTCGTAGCTCCGCATCCATCTGGTGTTTATCAGCTCCACCTACATGCACATGTGCGCGCACACACACACACACACACACACACACACACATATAGATAAAGGTAAAGGCAAACAGATATAAATAGAGATGTATGTGAATGTTTCATACCTTTAGCGATCTTGATATCAAGTGCAGTACGAATTAATGCCATCAGTGTGGAGTTGAAATGTACCGTGTTGTCATCAGCAACAGGCAAATCCATACGCAACAGTCTCTGTGGAGCCAATCAGGGAGGTTTAGAGTCTGTAGTATGGCATTTAAACCTCCAATCAAATAAGTTCAAAAAGGTGGAGGGAGCTCCTCTGCTGAAAGAGCAAAACAAATTTTTTACACTGCCTAAAAATAGCTAAATGTATTAATAAATTATTAAATTCTTTAGATCAGAAATGTTTATTCCGTAAATTGTAACTGATTCATAGAGATGGACTCCACAGAGAAACAGAATTGTATAATAGGAATCTGTGAGAGTGTAACCGCCCAAAAGATGCTCATTTTCATTTTGGGTAACATGTGTATGACTAGTTTAGCATGCATGCTCTTAAAACAGTGGTGTCTTAGGGACCAAGGCCGCATTCATGAGCACATTCTGGCCTAATACGCTTTACTGATTCATTGTAGAGAGATCTTGATGTTTTATGCCCCACTTGACTGTAAAGCGTGTGACCATTTCCTCACTTCTCGTAAATGATAAACAACTGAGCCATGCTGTGGTTCCCGCTGTTCCTCCCTAATGTGTTCTCATTGAAACCAATGGCAAGGAGAGACTAAAGTGTCCCCAGAATGTAGCCTAACTGTTGCTAACAATGTTAGCATGCTTGTCTATGAGATATTACTCTTTCTTGCTCTTGGCCAATGAGGACACACTCTACTGGACCTAGTGAAAAATTATGGCATCTGGTTGGAGAAACATAAACAGATCTTAAACTTAGACTATGTTCTGAAAGAAGGTTTTCATTTGGAGCTCTCACAGATCAAACAAGGACAATAAAGTTCATGTTGAATCATTGAAATAAAGCTCTGCCCCCGCTGCTGCTCAGAGCTCCCCCTACCACTCAGAGGTGTTCATTACAACCTCAACATTTAAACTGAACGAATGAAACAGAGTTGAAGAACAAAGTTTTCTAGACCTCAGGTTTCATTCGTTGAATTTACCTTTAAACACGAGCGTCAGCCGTTCATTTACAAACCATGACACAGCGTTAGTGAGTGTGTGAGAGTGTGTGTGTGTGTGTGTGTTTGTGTTCTTCAAGGCCTTTCTCATTCATGATCATTCCAGCGCAAGCTGCAGCTCTAACACTTGCCATGCCGTGATTCATGCAGCGACCCCCCGTGACCCCATGATCCTTTGTGATCCCTGTGTGACCCTGAACAAGCAGCATGCTCATGCATCCCTGACAACCCAAAGCCCTACCCTCCCACCCCAGCCTTACCCCGTGACCACGCCCCACGGCCTCGCCCCACGGCCCCGCCCCCGGCCCCGCCCCACAGCACAAGCAGCCACGCACAGAGAGGACCATTTATCACTTCATCTTTGTTCTCGTTGGCTGATCACTGGGTTTTATTGATTGTGGCTCTGTTTTAAACAGTCACTGATTATTTGTTCAAACTAATTTATATTCTTTTATTATTTCCAGATTTTTCTGATCTCTCGATGCAGGACAGGTGCGTTTTGACTAAAGTTCAGAGGTTTAGACTGTCGTTCCCTACGGAGTGAGCTTGTTAGAGCAGGAGAAGTAGTGTGTTAGAGTTGTTAGTTTACTCCAGACTGGAAGGCCATGAGATGGTTCACAGACAAAAATAATGAAAGGGCAAACAGGGATTTGTGCTGAACAAATTATGGGAACTAACAGAACAGAGTGAGAGAGAAATGAGAAGAAAAAAGTTGAGAGGATGAAAATGTGAAACAGAACCATGAGTTTGAGCATCTACCATCACACATCCGTAACCTGAGAGACGAACAACAAACAAATTTCATAAAGACATAAAGATTCATTTAAACAAAACAAACTCAGACTCTGAGACAACCTGTGAGAGACAGACAGACAGAAATTGAGAGGCAGAGTGAGAGAGAGAGAGAGAGAGAGAGAGAGAGACAGAGTAACAAAGATACACTGAGAGAGACAGACAGAAAGAGAGACATTGAGAGAGAGAGAGAGCAAATGAAAAGACATGGTTTCAGCACAGATGAGAGGCAGAAAGGGGTGGGGTTACAGCAATAATGGGTGGGGCTTATGGAGGGGAACTGCATTGACAATCAGACAGACAAATAAATAAATAAATAAAATTGTTGTTAATAAAGAAATTAATAAGGCGGGAAAAAAACAAAAACGTGACTGAGACCTGCAGCATATCTCATCTACACACACTGAACGGTGTGTGTGTGTGGGTGTGTGTGTGTGTGTGGGTGTGTGTGTGTGTGTGTGTGTGTGCATGTGTGTGTGAGCTGGCTAACACTTCCACAGCACACACCAGCACTAAGAGCTCTAACCTTGTACGCCACGCGAGCAGGGCAGCGCTTCCCGAGGCCCAGCGGTGGGCACATGTGGCGCAGCATCACATACAAATCACTGAAACTGATCCTGCCACTGCACACACACGCACACACACATACACACATACACACACACACGCAACCAATGCAAAATCAACAAAAAGCACAACACAACAAAAAAGAAATAAATCAAACGGAATGGGGCAGGACAGCATGGGCCACAACGCCAAAAAAAAAAAAGAAAAAACACACAGGTTATTGGATTGGTCATGGGGTGGAAAGTATGTGCGTGCTCTGAGCTGGCTTGGGGTGTGCTTGTGTGTGTGTGTGTGTGTGTGTGTGTGTGTATGGAGGTGTGTGGGTTTAAATTCCTAATAAAAAATCAGAGGGATTGTTCTATGAGATGGGAGAGAGTTCACATAGAACTGCAGCACCACTTCAAACAGGCAGGAGAAGCAGCGATGCATGAATTCGGTGTTAATTATAAATAATCACGTCAATGCAGTTTCAGTCGTCGCCCCTCGAGGAAAAACAAGAACAATGCACGCAAGGCCTCGATCCGCAGCAAGCAGAAACACACAACAACATGGCTGTGGTCTTTATCTTTTTCATCCGCTTGGTCGTGTTGCAGTGCGTTTCACATGCGTCTTCATTGCTCATGATCATTCCAGCACAAGCTACAGCTCCGACAGTGACCCCGTGACCCCTGTGTGACCCCTGTGACCCCGATCTCTGACTCTTGCAGACATAGCGAGGTCACAAGAGTCATGGGGTCGCTGCAGGAGCCGCTGCGTTATGGTGACTCGTCTGCATTGTCCTGCACATTCTCGTTTTCATATCAGAATGCAGCGAAATGGTGAAAAGAGAAAGAAACTGTGAAGAAAAGAGAAAAGAAATGAAATAAAAAGAAAAGCGATGTTCATTCCAGTCTCCATGGCGAGCAGTGCTGAGATTTTGGTTTGGACGTCCGAACCTTGCAGGCGACCCTATGAGGACATTTCTTTCCTAATCCGAGTGGGGGGTCGATAACTCGCAATAAACTGTACATATCCTTATAATGAATACGTCCACTGCAAGAAAAACACACGCAGGTTAGAGAGAGAGAGAGAGAGAGAGAGAGATAAAGACTGAAAGATACAGAGAAAGAGAGAGAAACAGAGGGAGAGAGACTCAGACAGAGAGAAAAACAAAGAGAGAGAGCAGGAGGAAAAAAGAACAAAAGCACACACACAAACTCTTAGTTTACTGTGAGATTTGTGTGTGTGTGTGTGTGTGTGTGTGTGTGTGTGTGTGTGTGTGCTTTTCTCCTTCATAACACATTCAATAACACGTTCTTGCTCCTCATCTGATTCTGTCGTTCAGTGTGTTATGTGATTTTCCATGGAGAAGATTCTGTGCCAGGCAGAAAGGCAATCGTACCAGTGGAAAAATGTGAATTGCAACACACACATGGTATTGCTTTCCATTTGCCACATGAAATCGAAACCTTCACTTCATTGCTCTTCTGCTGCTTGATCAGCAGGGGGCTGCTTTCGAAGAATTAACCCCTTGACCCCTCAACATCAAGGGCTCTCCTGCATATATTATGCGTTCTCTACCAGACCCTACTCTTCTAGATCAGACTACAACTTAATGCAATAGGCTGTCCTTTTCCCTCTTCTTCACTTATTCACATGAATTTAAGAGTAAGTCTATGCAAGCAGCCCTCAAGGTCATTAACTTTTCCACAAAGAGTTATTTAAGTTCAATTTCAAGTTCAAAGCGTTTATTGTCATGTGCACAGTGAGGAAAAACAAGTTTCCCTGTACAATGAAATTCTTTCTTTGCTGTCCACATTGAATGCCAAGACAAGTGCAAACTGTAAAATAAAATTGCAGAAGTAGAAATATAGATTATGTATATAGAAATATAGAATTTGTACATCTGTATGTGTGAGTGTGCAATGTTGACTTTTACAGTGCACAGTTCATCACAGACTGCCTCCATTTCACACATGTCTGAGTCAAACTTATTCAACACAGTTCCACAGCTTTGTTCTTCACTCCTGCCTACTCAAACTGTAGTTTAGCCACAGCAGAGTCACGGGCATCCAAACAGATATTAATAGACAGTTTGGTGCCTTCAGTCAGTCTTTTCAGATCGTTGCCTTGGTTTTCAATTTTTGTAAGTATAGAAAGGATAGTACTTTAAAATTTTATTACTCTTCATATTTTTTTCCTGGGTGTGATTGCTTTTCTATCTGACATGGAATCTTCTTCTAGGTTTAAATGAGATTTAAACCAGGTCATAGAAAGTATTTATAAATGCATTAACACTGAGCTGATGAAGTGTAAAAGCAGTGTGTTCAGTGTTTGTGGTACTGCAGGAGTCAGGCCTCAAGCATCACAATAGAAAATAATGCTTTGTCACTTTGTGAATTGTGAGTTTGCTGAGAAATAAAATGTGGTGGTCTTCTCAATATCTGTTAAGATCTACAAGATGAAGAGGTACCTTCACAAGGCTTTTCACAAAGACCACAAGATCACAAGCTTCAGCAGAATTCACATATCTACATTAGAGATTCAAGTTACTTTATAAAGCTTCATGTTTCATGCTATAACCTTATCAATATCTGAGAGTGGTTAGATTTGAAAAACAGCATTTCAGCCCTATCTTTGAAGATTATCAGTATGTACGATGCTATTTGGACAAACTAATTCTCTTATACTTACAATCTTTGCTTAAGAAAGTTCTTTTGGACATGAAAGGGCATTTTGTAATTGTAAACAGTGATTTAGTGGTCCGTGAATGAAAGAACATGTTTAGCAAAATTCAATCACCTGGATACCCTGCTTGATGAAAAGGGCCAATTTCATCAAACCACCAACTTTTTCCTTATGATTAACTCAGAAAAGTTAAAGAAAACCTTGCTTAAACCAAAAGAATCCTAAAATGACTAAAGTACAGTAAGGCACCCGCTTTACTAAATTTGATTTTAAGACTTCATATCATTCAGGAGACAAGAACATGAAGGATAGTGACCATTCATGAATCTTTCATCTGGGGAATGTCTCAGAGGAGCCAGAGATCTAGGATTCTGACAGTTTTGTGTGTGTGTGTGTGTGTGTGTGTGTGTGTGTGTGTGTGTGTGTGTGTGTGTGTGTGTGTGTGTGTGTGTGTGGAGGAAGGGTAGTGGAGTAGAACATCCTTCAGACTTTAACAAAGAGTTCAGGAAATAATGGATCAGCTCCTGAATGGGGCATTTACATTTATACTTACATTTATAATTTCATTGCACTACCACAAAATCTTCATGTCCCTGTGGGCATATTGGTGCTATTACCTCTCTCTTTGCAATCCTGGATAATGCAGTAAAAGCCCTTCAGATGATTATCACTGTACTGTGCATTATCATTTCTGATGTCATTCTTAATTTACATCTCTTGTCTGGGCAGGCTTTATGGAGAAAATGCGGATCACTGTAAGGAAAAATTCCTCCTGTCTTATTTCCTGGGAAGTGTTGTTTAAGGAATTACTTCTCTGTTGTGAAACTTGAGGACTACTCCAGTTTTATAACCACAACACACACACACTCTAAGAGCATCTACAGGCATTGTTTAACACTGAAAAACAGACACTGTCCTTCAGATCTGCAGAAACGCTGGAGAGATGACTGTCATTTCAGCAATGACTTCAGTTGACCTGCATACAGCATCACATGGAGCAATTTAACGTGCCAAAATACAGGAAGTGTATTTTGCATGGGTGTGTATGCAGTGTGTAATGCAGTGAGTATGCAGTAGGAGGAGGGCAAAACTGAAGCCATGCAGACCTGAACCTGCACCAGGGGACATCATATTTTTATAAACTCTGACATCACCATGTACTGAGTGTCCTTCACAACTGTCACTCTCACAGGATTTCAGGCTGTATACCTCTGTTTCTCCATCTGAATTTTAGTCTTTTCTACTTTAATACTTTTTCCCTTTCTCTCTTTATCTGCTCTCTATTACTACCATCACAGCTGTTAAATTGTTTTGTTCATTATTTTACTACAGTATGTTTGTGGTGTGGGTGTATACTGTGTCACTAAATATAGGGGTGTGTGTGCATCCTGTTCACAAATCAACCTCACTGGCATTAAAATCCTGGACATGAAAATCCTGCAGAAATCCAATAAAAGGTATAGAAGTTTTTTATCTGAGGGCTCCAGCTTCAGTAAGAAGAAGCAGTGTGCTGGATATGTGAAAGTGTTTGAGTGTGTTAGTCTCACCATGCCGCTGGGTCATACTCTGCCCAGATTCTGACATATTCATCCAGATGGTGAGGGCCAAGAATTGATGAGTCACGGGTCAAATACTCAAAATTATCCATGATTACCGCTACAAACAGATTCAGCATCTATAACATATACAACACACACATTAATACAACACACACACACACACACACACACACAAAACACAAACATAAGTAAGCATGAGGGCCAGGTCTAAGTTACATATAAAGAAGCACTTAATGAACTACAGAATACTGAGGAGTGATTAAGCAGATGAAGAAAAATCAGAAGGATATACAGAGATGGAGTTACTGGACTGATATGAGACCTTTACTCCCTGACGCAACAGAGAACAGTGGCTTAGAAACACACAGCACTGAAACGGGGGTCTTGTGGTGCAGAGCATGCCACTGAACACTGCATCTATGCCTTTAAATGCTGCTGGAATCAGGAGGCTCTGACACATGAGGTCTGGCAAAGCGATCTGGGAAAGTTTGGTGTGTAAATATGATGGCGTGTAATTTCTGACCAGGTAATCTCCTACATGCATTAACGCATCCTGATTCCAAGCTATTAAGCTAGCTTTGGAGAATAGGTCTCACTGGGTGGAGAGTAACCAATTAAAGGTTTAAAGATCACTTACAGTAGCCAAAGCACCCAGTAGGCTATATCTGCTCTCTTTACCTGTTTCTATTTGATCCTCACCTCTTAACCAGGATGTGCCCACTGTCTGAGAGGAAAAAAATGAATGAACAGAAAGTTGGAGAGATGGGTAAAAGCATGAAACAATCACCAGGAATGAACAGAGGAAGATGAAAGAGACGAAGTAAGCGTAGGCGAAGTTGCTGCCACACTCGTCCGTCTGGTTTCCAGAAGCAGGGTCACATGGCATCCCACCCAAACATGACAACATAATCTCATGCCATGCCTCGCCTGTAGCACTCCTAAAACACACACACACGCACACACACACACACACACACACACACACTGTCTGTGAAAATTACATTTAATCATCTGTTCATTTTCCTTACCCTTTTCCTGGTAGGGGTCATGGCAAATGTTTGAGAAGGTCAGCCCGGACCTTCTCTATCCCTGGTAACAGGTTCCAGCCCTCCTATAGGATAACCAGACGTTCCTAAGATGACTGTGAGATATAATCTCTCCAGCGGGTCCTAGGTCTGCCCTGGTGTCTCCGTCTAGTGGGACGTGCCCGATGCACCACTTGCGGAAGAGGGCATCTTTGTAAAAACACCTCAACTGGCTCCTCTCAATTTGGAGGAGTAGCAGCTCTACTCTGTGGCTGACTGGGATTGTCTAGCTCCTCGCCCATCACTCACAAACAGCATCCTAAGATACTTAAACTCCTCCACCAGGAGCAAGGCCTCTGCCCTCACCTGAAGAAAGCATCCAACTCTTTCCCAGGAGAGAGCCATAGCCTCAGACTTGGGGGTCATGATTTTCATCCCAGCCGCTTCACACTTAGCAGTGAAGCATTCAAGTGCATTTTGGAGATCCACAGAACCTTCTCTCCAGAACCCATGCATATTTTCCTGGGACACTGAAGAGTGTGATTCCCATATAATTGGAACACACCCTCTGGTCCCCTTTTTAAAAGCAAACAAACAAACAAATAAATAAATAAATAAATAGGACCACCATCCTAGTTTGCCAGACCAAGGTCACTGCCTCAGAGCTGAAGAGTATTGAAGAGAAATGTTACTCACACAATCCCAACCCTGTTCAATGCCTTTAATGTCTGCAACTGAATCTCATCCACCCCAGCAGCTTTGCCACTGTGAAGCTTTCTAACCACCATTGTAACCTGAGCCATAGAGATAGACTGCAAAACACCAGAGATACCTGGCATTGCTTCCTGGTATGTCCACTGGGTTAAGGAGCTCCTCAAAGTGCTACTTCCAGGTCAATAGTAACTCACATTTGCTTAGTAGAGTTTTTCTTATCTTCCCTTCTGAGGCACAGAAGAGAGCCAGAAGGGCTGCAGCAAAAGCAGCTTCTCCATACGTCTCCCATGCCTAAGTTTTCATGTCTGCAGCTGCTTTTGCTACATCCTATCTGGCTGTCCTATAACCTTCAATTGAAAAAAGGAGAGCCCTCTATGAGAAGGCTTCAGAAGGCCCCCTTCTTCAACTTGGTAGTTCCTGTTTAGACACTGTTGCGGGGCTCAGCGCTTCATGTGTGCAGAAGCTAAACCAAGTGCGCGGGTGGGGAAGATGAGGAAGTGCATGCTGGCCGCCAAACAGCTCTGTTAAAATCGAGCAGCAGTGGCACGCCGCTCCCTAGCGCTAACCACCAAGCTGACTCTGGGGGCAATACACGTGACACTAGGATTGCTTGTGCGACATAGTGAGGGGTCAGAAATGTGGAAGCTCTAGAGCAAACTGCTCAACACAAAGAGCACCGCAGTGCAGTGCTAGGTTAGCACTAGTTAGGTGTATACCGGGAGCCTGGGTGCCGGACATAGCAGGTAATCTTAGGGTCTTAGGCAAGCACAGGTTTTCAAAGA
>JAKKZJ010000025.1:18071000-18084523 GCA_033441845.1 Pangasius mekongensis | reverse complement strand
TTCTGTAAAGCTGCTTTGTGACAATGTCCATTGTTAAAAGCGCTATACAAATAAAATTGAATTGAATTGAAATTGAAATTGAAGGCCAGGGAGCAGACAAGCAGGCTAAACCGATCATCTGCTAGCTGGACTGAGTCGTCACTCAGGTTCCACTATACTGAGACTGTGTCTGTTACCCGAGCTAAAATATGTAGCCACAAAAGTCTACCCAGTTGATTCCACTAATTATTATCTACAGACCCCCAGGGCCATATTCTAAATTTCATCTTTAACCTGGTTGTTTCTTTAGGGTTAGGGTTAGGGTTAGCATTAATTGTTGGAAACTTTAATATTCATTTTGATAACTCGAAAGATCCTCTGAGAACAGAGGTTGTGTCCATTCTAGATTCAGTAGGGATTAATCTGAACATAATAGGACCAAATATCAAATTTTTTTTGGATCACCATCTGACCCCACAGAACTTGATCAGGCGACTGAATGCTTAGAGTCAACATTCTGCTACACTCTAGATAAGGTAGTTTCACTTAAAAGAAAAACAATTAGAGAGAAGAACTAGCACTCTGGTATAATGATCTCACACACGTCTTAAAAACAGACCAAACTTAGAACATAAATGGTGTCAACCTAAATTGGTAGTATTCCAAACAGCAGGAAAGTAGAGCCTTCTGAGCTGTAGAAATCCCTCCACTCGAATAGAAGATAACAAAAATAATTCTAGATTCTTATTTAATACTGTAGAAAAATTAAGTAGGAATAAGACCACCACAGAAGCATGCACAAGATCATTATGTAGTACCAATGACTTCATGAAATGTTTCAATGACAAAGTAGAAAGTATTCAGACTATAAATTTACAGCCAGAAGATTTGATAAATAAACATGTAGATAACAATATAACTATATCAGATCAGTGATTAGAATGTTTTACGCCCCTTCAAGAGACCAAACTAATTTCACTAATTTCCTCATCAAAATCAGTACTAGATCCCTTACCTACACATTTCATCAAACAGATAATACCAGAAGCAATCAAACCTCTTCTAAAAATAATCAATTCTTCCCTTAGCACTGGCTATGTACCTAAATCTTTTAAACTAGCAGTTATCAAACTATCAGTTGTCACTGCATGATGCAGAAAATTAGTTCATGCATTTGTTGGTACCTCAAATAGTGAAGGCTGCAGTGTGTCCTCATGTCTGTGTTACCTTCTGGCTCTCCCTTTTAGTTATACTGTCACAGCTAGTCTTGCAGGAGTCCCTGCTTTTACTCAGCACAAAATGTACATACCCTTTAACCATTACGTGACAATTACAGGAGCTTACCTAACAATCTCTCTCCCTCCCTCTCTCTCTCTCCGTCAAGCTACACATGCTACTCCTGAGATACCAGTGATCCTGACCCCTTCTGCTCCAGACCTGCCTGATCCATCCTGATGCCCTACTTCTGGCTGGAGAACTCATCACCTAAAAACAATGGTACTACTTAGAAACCATAAAGATGGCTTAGGACTGTAATTGCTATGAACAGTTTTGTCTCCATCATTGAACAGTTGATAAATAAATAACTCTGATGCTCTTATTCATCAGTTGCTCATAAGTTCCAGCTTACACAATTATCTCTTTTTGACATTATAGAACACAGCTATAGAAGAGATTTACTTATAATCACACTATCTGTTATCACCCAGATGAGGATGGGCTACCTTTTGAGTCTGGTTCCTCTCAAGGTTTCATATTGTCTCAGGGAGTTTTTCCTCACCACCATCACCTCTGGCTCGCTCATTAGGGATAAATTTATAAATGTAAAATTTATATCTGGAATTTATATATTTCTGTAAAGCTGCTTTGTGACAATGTCCATTGGCATCTTAATGGAATCCCTTACTACTAGTGTCCACCAATGCATCCTAAAGTTACCACCATGACAGGCAACGAAAGCCGTTCAGCCACAGCTTCTTGCAGCTGCCTGTAGTATTAAGGACTTGATATACAGTCCATTAAGGCTCAATGTCCTCAGCCTCTTCTGGTCCACACAGGTGAGTTAAAATCATCTCTCTGTGAAGATTCTGCCAGATGCTCCCAGGCAAACCAGAAGACTGTACTGGGTTTACCAGGTAAATCTGGCTGGTGCCCTATGGGAGGAATCCAACTCATCACCAAGTGGTGACAGCTCTGCTCCTCTCTTGATCCAAATGCCCCAAAAATAAGGCCTCGAGTCTGACGATACAATCATAAAATCAATCATTGACCTTTGGCCTATAGCACTCTGGTACCTAACAATGTGTTTGTTATTGACAATCCATGGCTTACACAGAAGTCCCATAACATTTCAACACATATTCAAATCCAGGAGGCTGTTTGTTCCAATCACACCTGCCCAAGTATCTCCTTCATTCTCAATCTGAAGTCCCCCCCAGGAACACTATGGAGTCAGAAGGAGGTTCCTTTTCGAGCACCTGCTCCACCTTCTCAAAGAAGGCTGAAGAGTTTTCCTTCCTGAAAATCCAAAAGTCATGGAGGCAAACCTCTTGCTCACTAGGAAAAATTCCAAATGTGAGGCCCTCAACCTAGAATTGGTGAGAATCCCACAGGCACCTGAAGCCTAGCTCCTGTGTGAACTCAGAATAGGAAACACACCACCCCTGATCAAGAAGTTTGGTGCTGGAGCCCATACTGTGTCCTGGACATAATGCCCACTATATCTAGCATACCTTTCCAAAACACACACTAACACAGGCTATTCCCCTGTCAGCAAAAAGACATTTTTCATTCCCAAAACCATTTTTCATTGCAAGGATCTAATCTATTTATGACTGTCAATAGCATTCCTGCCACCCTTCTGACATTGCACCTGACCAACACCCTTCATCTTGCAGGTGGTGAGCCCACAAGATGGTTCCACATCTCTATTTTGGGCTTAACCTGACCAGGGTTATGTGGATTACCTGACACTTCCCTGCGGACACCATGCCCAGGGTGCAGGGGCAGGTCCTGGTAACTTTAATCGGGCATGTACATCTAGTCTTTAAGCTCACAGTGACAAATCCATCCATGTTAACAAATCCATAAATGCAGAGAAAAAAGAGACCAACAGATGCTGTGAGAGAGATGGACTAAACAAAAAGAGGGATGAATAGAAAAAATTAGAAAAAGATAAAGATAATAGGAAGAGAAAGCAATGAACAGAGGGATGAGTGTACCTGAACAACAGCATCAGTGCCATGAAGAAAGTTCTGAAGTTGTTATGTTCATTTATGGCACTTTCTCCTTCTTCATCTAATGCTAAATTACCAAAGAGCTACACCCACACAAAACACACGTATACACACACACACACACACACACACACACACACACACACGCACTGGTTATAAATTCATTTTTGTTATACACTGTGTTCCACAGAGAAAAGTAAACTGTGTTTTTGTGAGTAGTGTGTGTGTGTGTGTTTGAGAGAGTGTGAGAGTGTATGTCTCACCTGCATGCCAATGATGGCATAAATGAAGAAGAGGATGGCAATAAGCAGGCAGACATACGGCAGGGCCTGTATACAGAGAGACAGAGATTATAAACACACAGTACAAATTATACACACTCAGACTACAGATCACACACACACACACAGAGTAAATACGTATACTTCCATGTACACAGTACAGATTATTCACACAGAGCATATTATACACACCAGGTTAATAAAATAGAGGAAGCACAACTATCTAGACTATATATATATATATATATATATATATATATATATATATATATATATATAAACAGCTGACTAGTTGGTCTGCCTTTTTGATTTTCAGTCTCTCCTCATAAGTATGAACATCAAAGACTAAAATCAGATCAACATTAGCAGTGTTGGCCATTTCGTGCCAAAAAGCTAGTGTACTAGACTTATAAACAACAATAAACAACAAAATTTAAAAATCAATGCAAATCATCAAATAGAACTTTATACTTCCAGTTTAGTATTTACAACATTTACAAAATTACACCTACTGCAGGCTCCAAGCAATTCCAACTTATGCCATATGTTTAAGTTTGACATGTCAGTCATGTTCATTCCTGGTTCAGTTGGTTACATGGTTTCATCCCACTGAGAGTTTGACCAATCATCATAAGAAGAAGCCGTGTGTCTTTGTTTGTGGGACTGACAAATGAAGAGCGCACTGTCCAATAAATGTTGATTTATTTTTTGTGTGTAAAACCCACCAGCCCACACACTGAATCCGAGTGAAACCCGTCGTCCAGGTGCAGCTCAAAATGACACGTTAAAAGCCTGTTGTCCAATGAGTGTTAATCTTTCCTATCATTAAAACACCATGTACGTGCATGTGTATTAGTGCTGTGTTGGGAGCTTCAAAGGAGATTTTCACAAAGGATGTTCAGTTCATGGAAAATAGTTTGAATTCAATTACTGAACAGTGCGATATAGCAGTGAGGTATCTGATCTTTTGATTCATTAAAATATTGAATTATACCAAGATTGATGAATAATACAGACAATTTGGTAAACATTTCAGTACCACAAATTAATGAAATTTTAGGGGAAGCTGGGCTTCACATGTAGTCTTAAAGTAATCGCCTGTAATACACACACAGTACAGATTGTACGCACACAGTACAGATTATACGCGCACAGTACAGATTGTACGCGCACAGTACAGATTGTACGCACAGTACAGATTGTACGCACACAGTACAGATTGTACGCACAGTACAGATTGTACGCGCACAGTACAGATTGTACGCGCACAGTACAGATTGTACGCGCACAGTACAGATTATACGCTCAAAGTACAGATTATACGCGCACAGTACAGATTATACGCGCACAGTACAGATTGTACGCGCACAGTACAGATTGTACGCACAGTACAGATTGTACGCACACAGTACAGATTGTACGCACAGTACAGATTGTACGCGCACAGTACAGATTGTACGCGCACAGTACAGATTGTACGCGCACAGTACAGATTATACGCTCAAAGTACAGATTATACGCGCACAGTACAGATTATACGCGCACAGTACAGATTGTACGCGCACAGTACAGATTGTACGCACAGTACAGATTGTACGCGCACAGTACAGATTGTACGCGCACAGTACAGATTATACACGCGCAGTACAGATTATACGCGCACAGTACAGATTATACGCACAAAGTACAGATTATACACGCGCAGTACAGATTATACGCACAAAGTACAGATTATACGGCCACAGTACAGATTATACACGCGCAGTACAGATTGTACGCGCGCAGTACAGATTATACACGCGCAGTACAGATTATACGCACAAAGTACAGATTATACGCGCGCAGTACAGATTATACGCGCGCAGTACAGATTATACACGCGCAGTACAGATTGTACGCGCGCAGTACAGATTATACGCACAAAGTACAGATTATACGCGCACAGTACAGATTATACACGCGCAGTACAGATTATACGCGCACAGTACAGATTATACGCGCACAGTACAGATTATACACGCGCAGTACAGATTATACGCACAAAGTACAGATTATACGCACACAGTACAGATTATACACGCGCAGTACAGGTTATACACGCGCAGTACAGATTGTACGCGCGCAGTACAGATTATACGCGCGCAGTACAGATTGTACGCGCGCAGTACAGATTGTACGCGCGCAGTACAGATTATACGCACAGTACAGATTGTACGCGCACAGTACAGATTATACGCACACAGTACAGATTATACGCACAGTACAGATTGTACGCGCGCAGTACAGATTGTACGCGCGCAGTACAGATTATACGCGCACAGTACAGATTATACGCACACAGTACGTATTAGCAGATTATACTGTTAATACATTGTTCTTAGGTCAATACAGAGAAACATGCAAAACATGCAATTACTGAACCTTCATTCCAATACTCCAACATAAATATAAACCCATCTTTCTATAACCTGAACTCAGCTATACGGATACTGCTCAGATAGCATAAACATTGACTGAGGATAGCGGTATCTGCAACATTAGGCTAGTTATCACTGGCTCAACTGAGCGAACGTCATCCATTTCCTATGCATCCTTATTTCTCCACTGTGAAGGTTTGTTCCTTGTCACATGAAGGTTTTTTAATTATTATTTTTCTCCAAATTGGTCACCTGCAATTCCTTCCCACCAGCCAGCTCTCACCTATCATGCAAAGGCTTGGGGAGGGTGAAAGCTAGCATATGCTTCCTCTAAGACACATGAAGGCAACTAATGCAAATTTTAGAACTGCTGCTCATGCTGCATCACATGGCAGCGGAATATATATATATATATATATATAAGCTCACAGATGGCCATGATTGGCTAGTGTCACTGTAACTCACAAAAGGAAAGAGAGTATGATCCTCCCACTGAGAAAGCATGGTCAATTTTGTTCTCTAGGACTTGTCGGTGTTTACAATTGTGATCTTCTGACAGTTTTCTGTTGTGCCAGTTGGGAACCCCACAGGAGGTTTTATGTAGTGAGCATGACACAGTATGGTTTTGTTCATAAATCATCCTGGAGCAAAAGTGTGGATCATGGATTTTGTTATACTGATCTTTATTAAGATTTTACCAGCACTGTGAAGATTTTCTTTAGCCAAGTCACAGACAAGATGTAACCATCATTAAGGGTAGCCATCTACCACAACAAAAATGCTGATGACTTTGTCCAAGCAGTCTCTCCTTTAGCAAGGCAAACACACCTCTCACCTCAGGCCCATTCACTAAATAAAACAGCCTAAATAATGGGGAATAATTCACTGACCTCTAATAACAAAGCTTTATGAATCTGTTGATAATTATCAGTAAATCATTGTATGTTGTTGACATCTTGTGTTTGACCCTCATCTCATGCAATACCTCCTAAAAAAATCCCTAACATAACGTTTGATGTATAGTCACATTGACTTTATTTAACTTATTTTCCTGGATTTTCCTTTGGGCCCTGCTTTCTCCCAAATAACCAGCCATCAACCACAACGCTTGCCGAAAAATACTGAGTCTCCTTTGAGTGGAAACTACAGTTTTTGCTACAGCTTTTTGCACCCCTGGGTGAGATGACACACACAAAACAAAAAGGAAGGAAACTTTTCCCCTAGTCTGAATGGTTGAAGGAGTTGTCCGAGTTGTACAGACACTCTTTCTCCTGCCACAGTTTGACCTACACTGAGGAGCTTCACCGCAGCTATGTCTGCTGGCATTCTCTGTGTACTTTCTGCATGTGTGTGTGTGTGTGTTTGTGTGTGTGTGTGTGTGTATGTGTGTGTGTGTGTGTGTGTGTGTGTGTGAGTATACCTTGAATGACTGGACAAAGGTCCAAAGGAGGATTCGAATTGTCTCTCCCTGTCGCAACAACTTAATGAGACGAGCAGCACGAAACAGACGAAGGAACCTCACATTGATGATGTTGTTCTGGAGAGAAAGAGATGCAAAAAAAAAACCAAGAGTGAGACAGAGAGATAGAAAATGAGCAAAAGAGATTAATATTAACATCATAACAAATAAAAAGATTAAAACTAAAATGACCAAAATATGAAGAACAGAAACCAAAGGTGTCATCATCCAATCATGTTAAAGCACAGAGGACCAAATGCACTGATCAGTGGGACAAGCACACACGCACACACACACACACACACACACACACACACACACACACAGTGGGTGGGACTGTGCCGCTCAACACAGCTCAACTTTCACGTGTATAAAGTGTAATAAGGCTAGTATAGAACACAGGGTCATGCAGTTACTGAGCAGCACAGTCCTTATGAGAGACAGAAAGAGGACATTTCACTCACGCCCCTTCAGACAGGACAAGGAAATACAGAAAGACAGACAAAGAAATAGACACAGACACAGACAGAGGAACAGACAGAGAGACAGACAGCGAAATAGACAGATAGACGGAGAGAGAGACAGACAGAGAGAGACAGAGAGACAAAGACAGACAGGCAGAAAGACAGAGGGACAGAGAGAGAGAGAGAGAGAGAGAGAGAGAGAGAGAGAGAGGAAGAGACAGACACGGAGACCGAAAAACAGAGGGACTAATAGCGAGACAGACAGAGAGACAGTGAGACAGAGAGAGGGACACAGAGAAACAGACTGGCAGAAAGACAGAGGGACAGAAAAAGAGACAGAAAGAAACAGACAGAGAGATAGACAGTCATCATGCAACTTTTTCTAAAGTGCATGGCATTCAGGCAGTGACATGATGACACCTGTGCGTGTGACATAATTTCCTGTCACTCAAGACTCCAGAGGTCATCATACAGGAAGCACATGCTCAGGAACAGGAAGTAGGAGGAGGGTAATGGATGCATTAAGAGAAAATTACAAACCAACCGGATTCTAATGGAGAGATGGGGGAGTGTTTAACAGTGAGAACAACACCGATTGGTTTGGTATGATCACACGGTGATGACATCATGGAGGGGCGGGGCAGACGGTCACAGTGCATTTATAGTTTGCGTATTTCAGATTGGATGGTTTTTATCGGAGACACGCCCACAGAGCGGGAGATTAAAGAAAGCATGTAAAGAGAACAGGAAGAAGAGTCATTACATCACACAGATAACTCCATCGCTGATTGGCTCTTCCAGTGGACTGAACCAACAAACACACACATGCACACACACTCAAACACTCACACACTCATACACTCACACACACACACACACACACATACACTCATATACTCATACACACACACACACTCAAAGCACGCACAAGAACACACACACACTCACCCACAGCTCCGTCACTAAGATGTCTGTGATGCTGCCTAGGATGGACACGAAGTCGAAAATGTTCCAAGCATCTCGAAAATAATTCTGCAGGGAGCCGAGAAGAGCAGAGATGAATACAGAACACACACAACACCCATCATCCAGTCAAACACTGTGCTCCAGCCACGCCCACCACTGTCACTATGGTAACAGTCAGACAGGAAGTACATTTCAGGATTGCTTTATAAACCTCTCAGGTTTTAAAGTGAAATGCTGAGTCTGTCTAGAGAGAGACTGTGTGTGTGTGTGTGTGTGTGTGTGTGTCTATAAGTTTGTGTGTGACTCACGCGAACTCCGAAGGCAATCATTTTCAGGATGCACTCCATGAAGAAGAGGATGGTGAAAACGATGTTCAGGTTTTTCAGCACTTTATCATACATTTCTGAAGCTTCATGATACTGAACACGAACACACACACACACACACACACACACTGTCTGTGAGAATTACATTTAATCATCTGTTCATAAGAGAGAGATGTTAATACTGAGTATAAAGTGTGTGTGAAGGTCACCGGCAGTTTATACTGTTCCATCACCCACATGGTTTAATTAAATGTGCTCGTTAGGGTTAGCTAGACTCTCAGAAGTCAAAGTCAAATTTATTTGTAAAGCACATCTAAAAACAACAATTGTTGACCAAAGTTCTGTGCAAAAGCTCAAATAAAATCACTTAAGATTAATAAAATTAAATTGATAAAATAAGCTTATAAAAAGCTTGATAAAAGGAAGAAGAGTACTACAAGAGGTTGATAAAAAATTTAAATAATAATAAATAAAAGACAGACAAAATACAAGATTACTTAAGAGAAAATATAAAATAAATGAAAACTATAGAAAATGCATGCCACTGCATCACACGCACCTTACAGCTAGGCACAGGCCAAAGAGAAAATGTTTTTTTATCGATTTGTATCTGTGTCAATAAAGAATGTACACATAGCCACTAAGGTCATACACAACCCCACACACACACACACACACACTACACGTGCACACATGTCTACAGATAACTTACCTAGAGATAATTTATGTTTCACATATCTATACCGCTCACTAATGTGCCTGTTACAACAGTTAGAAAATGTTTATAATGAGACAGACAGCTGTCTCACACCTCAGAGTCCATCATGTGTCTTACACTCTCAGACTGAACTGTGTTCTCCAAAGAGGAGACCTGTCATTATGCTGCTTACCTAGGGAAAGGGATACAGTGTGTGGTGTGTGGTGTGTGTGTGTGTGTGTGTGCTTACCTTCATCATTAGGACGATGGTGTTGAGGGCAATCAGGCTCATGATACTGTACTCAAACGGAGGTGAAACCACAAACTGCCACATTCGGTACTGGAAGCTCAGCTTGTTCTCTGGCATGTGACGTGTTAGTGGCTTCGCATTAATCGCAAAGTCAATACATGCTCTCTGGAACACACACACACACATTGTGCATGCAATAACAGCATCTATAAACACTGTCACACTCACAGATATACTATACATGTACTGTATAATGCATATCATTATAACCACACACAGTCATACAAACACACACATAAAACACGTGTGCACACACACACCTCATTCTTCTCCAGACTGTAGTCCTCCATCATCTTGTCCCCCTGCTCCTGGAAGGTGATTATGATGAGAGCGACGAAGATGTTCACGAAAAAGAATGGAAACACAACAAAGTAGACAACGTAGAATATGGACATCTCCATCCTATAACCTGGACTGGGGCCCTGATTCTCAAAGGTGGAGTCCACAGAGTGCTTCAGCACACTAAGACAGGGAGAGAGGGAGAGAGAGAGAGACAGGGAGAGAGAGAGAGGGAAAGAGAAAGAGAGAGAGGGAGAGAGACAGAGAGAGGGGGAGAGAGAAAGAGAGAGGGGGAGAGAGACAGAGAGAGGGGGAGAGAGAAAGAGAGAGGGAGAGAGACAGAGAGAGAGGGAGAGAGGCAGAGAGAGGGAGAGAGAGAGAGGGAGAGAGACAGGGAGAGAGGGAGAGAGGCAGAGAGAGGGAGAGAGACAGGGAGAGAGGGAGAGAGAGGGAGAGAGACAGGGAGAGAGGGAGAGAGGCAGAGAGAGGGGGAGAGTTTAGCATTCAGTTCATCAGTGCTTTATTGGCAGGAATGTTATAAATCACATTGTTGCCAAAGCAGGTGCAGGCAGATTACACCAAAATTCATACCAAAAACAAACATATATACACACATTTAAACATTACACACATCATAAACAGGAACACTAAAATATATATAGACATAAAGCAAACAATAACAAGAACCTGACAGGTGAGTGTGTGTATTCAGGGTGTGTGTATTCACGGTGTGTGTATTCAGGGTGTGTATTCAGGGTGTGTGTATTCACGGTGTGTGTATTCAGGGTGTGTGTGTATTCAGGGTGTGTGTTCAGGGTGTGTATTTATGGTGTGTGTATTCAGGGTGTGTGTGTTCAGGGTGTGTGTGTTCAGGGTGTGTATTTATGGTGTGTGTATTCAGGGTGTGTGTGTTCAGGGTGTGTGTATTCAGGGTGTGTGTATTCAGGGTGTGTGTGTTCAGGGTGTGTATTTATGGTGTGTGTATTCAGGGTGTGTGTATTCAGGGTGTGTGTATTCAGGGTGTGTGTGTGTATTCAGGGTGTGTGTGTATTCAGTGTGTGTGTGTATTCAGGGTGTGTGTAGGACACTCGGTGTCTCTGTCCCTCAGACTCTCACACACTGACACATACTTTGCAGTGAAGGCTGCAGTGTTTCCTTCTCCCAGAATGATTCTTAGTTTTTCTTCATCTGTTAAATTTCAGAAGTGTGGAATGTTGTGTGTGATGTTTTTGGTGAAGACGTTTCTCATTGGTGTTGATATTTTTCACAGTGCAGGAGGCAGTGCAGCTCTGTCTCGACCTCACCACTTGTACAGTGAGCACAGTCTCTGGGCAGCCAGGTTCTCCTGTGTTCCAGGTTCTCCTGTGCTACAGGTCCTCCTGTGCTACAGGTTCTCCTGTGTTCCAGGTTCTCTCATATACCAGGCTCTCTCATACACCAGGTTCTCCTGTGTTCCAGGTTCTCCTGTGCTACAGGTCCTCCTGTGCTACAGGTTCTCTCATACACCAGGTTCTCTCATACACCAGGTTCTCCTGTGTTCCAGGTCCTCCAGTGCTACAGGTTCTCCTGTGTTCCAGGTTCTCTCATACACCAGGTTCTCTCATACACCAGGTTCTCCTGTGTTCCAGGTTCTCCTGTGTTCCAGGTCCTCCTGTGCTCCAGGTTCTCCTGTGTCGGCCCTTCTCCACGGTGAGACTGTGCTCACTCAGCCTGTACCTGGTCAGGATGTGCCTCTGCTTTATATCTCTGATGGTGAAGAGACACTCTGCAGTTCATTCTCTCTGTTTAGGGCCCGATAGCAGTGTAATCTGGACTGGGTTTGGTTCTGACTGTCCCAGTGCTCCAGATACGCTCTTCTCATCTGCTCAGTAATCTGGGTGACTCTGATTAGACTTTGGTGAGCAGCGCTGGTCTGAGACTGTGTGTTAGTGTGTTAGTGGTGAGTGTGTTAGCGGTTAGTGTGTTAGTGGTGAGTGTGTTAGCAGTGAGTGTGTTAGGGGTTAGTGTGTTAGTGTGTCAGTGTGTTAGTGTGTTAGGGGTTAGTGTGTTACTGTGTTAGCGGTGAGTGTGTTAGTGGTGAGTGTGTTAGCAGTGAGTGTGTTAGGGGTTAGTGTGTTAGGGGTTAGTGTGTCAGTGTGTTAGCGGTGAGTGTGTTAGGGGTTAGTGTGTTAGTGGTGAGTGTGTTAGTGGCGAGTGTGTTAGCAGTGAGTGTGTTAGGGGTTAGTGTGTTAGTGTGTCAGTGTGTTAGTGTGTTAGCGGTGAGTGTGTTAGTGATGAGTGTGTTAGTGAGTCTCAGGACCAGCTGGCAGAGGGGACTGGATTTAAGGCGGAGCTCTTGGGTTTTCAGTGCTTCATGCCGTAGCATGTTTTTGTTACTTGATTTAAGATGTTTGCAGAATTTCAGAGCTCTTTTCTGTGCAGGTATAATCAGTGTATAATCGGTGTATAATCGGTGTATAATCAGTGTATAATCAGTGTATAATAAGGGTATAATCAGGGTATAATCAGTGTAGAATCAGTGTATAATCAGGGTATAATCAGGGTATAATCAGTGTAGAATCAGGGTATAATCAGTGTAGAATCAGGGTATAATCAGTGTAGAATCAGTGTAGAATCAGGGTATAATCAGTGTATAATCAGTGTATAATCAGTGTAGAATCAAGGTAGAATCGGTGTAGAATCAGGGTATAATCGGTGTAGAATCGGTGTAGAATCGGTGTAGAATCAGTGTATAATAAGGGTATAATCAGTGTAGAATCAGGGTAGAATCAGTGTAGAATCAGAGTATAATCAGTGTAGAATCAGTGTATAATCAGGGTATAATCAGGGTAGAATCAGTGTAGAATCAGGGTATAATCAGTGTATAATCAGTGTAGAATCAGGGTATAATCAGTGTATAATCAGTGTATAAGCAGTGTATAATCAGTGTAGAATCAGGGTATAATCAGGGTATAATCAGTGTATAATCAGTGTATAATCAGGGTATAATCAGTGTATAAGCAGTGTATAATCAGTGTATAATAAGGGTATAATCAGGGTATAATCAGTGTATAAGCAGTGTATAATCAGTGTATAATAAGGGTATAATCAGGGTATAATCAGTGTATAA
>JAKKZJ010000025.1:18010832-18021310 GCA_033441845.1 Pangasius mekongensis | reverse complement strand
TATTTTTTAATCCATTTATTTCTGTAAAGCTGCTTTGTGACAATGTCCATTGTTAAAAGCGCTATACAAATAAAATTTAATAAAATCACCTCACACTCCCCCCATCACCTCAGACTCCTCCCATCACTACACACTCCTCCAAATCACTCCACACTCCTCCAAATCACTCCACACTCCTCCCATCACTCCACACTCTTCCCATCACCTCACACTCCTCCCATCACTACACACTCTTCCCATCACTCCACACTCCTTCCATCACTCCACACTCCTTCCATCACTCCACACTCTTTCTCATCACCCCAAACCCCACACACCTTGCCCCCACCCCAAGCCCCACCCATACTCACTCCCACTCTCTGCGTTTGGCCTGTGGTGTGCTGTGTAACTTGTGTGATTGATGTGCTTTGATGACATCACGGTGGTCCACCAGTGCACCCCTCCTCCTGACAGGGGGCAGCAAATGGTTGCCTGGCAACAGAGGACTGTCCATCACACTCAATGTGCAGAGATGCAGGTGAGACAGGGGTTTCACTTCCTGTCAGGAGGGCGGAGCCATCTGCTTCATTAGTGACAGAGACAGATAGTCATAGACAGTGTGGAGGAAAACAGAGAGGAAAACAGGAAGTGAAAGGGTGAGGGATGGACAGCAATGAGACACACACACACACACACACACACACACACACACACACACACACACACACACACAGTAGGCCCTCATTAGTGTCTTCTGCTGTATCCACTTTTAGCCAGAGTCACAATAATGCTGCTAAAAACACATTGCAGCTAGGAAACCCTGCTGAGCATGCAGTCACTCAAGTACACGCACACACACGCACGCACACACGCAGACGCACACACGCACGCAGACGCACACACACGCAGACGCACACACACGCAGACGCACAGACACGTGCACACACGCACACGCACATATGCACAGACACGTGCACACACGCACACACGCACGCACATATGCACAGACACGTGCACACACGCACACACAAACGCACATATGCACACACATATGCACGCACATATGCAGACACACGCACACACATGCATGCACGTCAGCATTGCTTTCTAGGAATTTTGGGAGTTTATCATTTACTAGAGCAAAACGTCAGCCACAAATGAAACACACAAAGTCGCTCTAACCCTGAGCGCAGTCTGAGGTTCAATCCTACAGCCGGCTCATCACACTGAATTCTGTCAGTGATGTGTGTGTCTGAGAATAGGATCGTCCACCCCACATGTTGATCAAACACTTTATAATGGGCATTAGATTAATATTTATTTGCAGTGTTTGTCTCTGTGCTGTTAAATCACTGATTAAAGCTGTGAATAGCATTAAAACATCGCATACACACTGTTGATTACAGAAGTACAATGAGTTCACATTCACATGTCTCACAGTTCACACACCTGACATTCACCTGGCCGTGGAGCGGAGGTCGTGGACGTGGAAAAAGACTCCTGCTCTTCAGTGGCAGAGAACACACTCTTCCTCTCTCACATACTGCATCATATCTCTCATAAGGTGACTGTGTATGTGTGTAGGTGTGTGTAGGTGTGTGTGTGTGTGTGTGTGTGTGTGTGTCCTGGCGCTCTGTTTCTGCTCTGTAAAAGTATTTCTCTGTGATGAAGAGGTGAGGAAGAGCTGCTGTGCTGTTATTTCTGCTAAGTATCTGCTCACATCCAGTCTACAGTCCACTGTTCTGATTGGATGGAGAACGCACACACACACAGACACACACACAAAAACACACACACAAAAACTGACACAAACACACACAGGCACACACACAGATACCAGAGAGCAGCAGATAATTTCTCTGTCCATAATGTTTTTGATCTTATTGATAACATTCAGTCACACACACGATTTATCTTAGTAGCATTCATTAAAAACTCAAAGTGATCTTTCTGAAATCAGGAGCTTTTTATATAGGATCACTTTAACCTGAAATCTAATCCACTTATTTTATTTCCATACAGAAGTCTTAAAGAAAATATTTCCCTTTTAATCTGTAAAATATTAAACACAGATTAAAGTGATAAATTTAGCATCTGGACTTTCATCGGTATTTAATTAAAAACCTATAAACACATTATTGCTTTACATCACACTGATGTCATTAGTGCAAACTGATTACATAAAGAAAGTGGAATAAATGCATCATCACTAATAAATAACTGATATGTAGTTGTATTTCTTTGTTAAAAATGTTGTGCTGTTTGTGAAAAATTCTCATTATAATCTGTTCAGGAAACTGCTGAGGAACTTTTCCTGAGGAAAAGGAAGGGGCTGCAGTGAACTCATACATAATTCACCTAATCCTAATTCATCCTGTTTCCTAACTCCTCTGTCGATCAGACAGTGAGTGTTACCTGGAGGAAGAGGATGTGAGTGTGTGTGTGTGTGTGTGTGTGTGTGTGTGTGTGTGTAAGCTGCTCCAGATCAGCGAGTCTTCTCCAAAGATCAGAAATCTCCTGCGATCACTTGCTCCACGATTCGTTCGGTTCGACTCACGTCAGCGTTCTCCAGAGCTTTGATCAGCTCCATCAGTGCAGCTTCCTCTGAGTGCAGTTTCCCCATGATCTCTGTAAAGATCATCTCACTGTCTGATCCTCCACTGCTGTCTGAGCACAGGCCTGTCAGAACACACACACACACACACACACACACACACACACACACACACACTCACTCACTCCTGTGGGTATCTGGCTTTTATAAACTTGTATCACTTCAGTAATGAAAATTAATTAAAAACAAATTTGTTAATTGTAGTTTGTGTAAAACCTCTAAACTCACTCACTGAGTGTTTCCGTCGGCAGATTGAGGTTTTCTTCAGTTCAGTGTCTCCCCCTGCTGGTCATCTCCTCTTACTGCAGAGGGGAAGAATTCATCCACTTTAAATCTACATCAGTGGGTCAGGCCAGGAAAACTCTCATCTCATCAATTCCTGGCTCATACCTGCGCTTTTTTCTTTCCACCTCTAAAATGTTTCTGTTAACACGGGCAAAAAAAATGTTGGCAATAAAGATTTGCGCCCATTTTCTATAAATGTAAAATTTAACTCGCAATTTTATGTTCAGTTAATTTCTCAGGACAATCAGAGACCGTCTATGATAAGTCAAGAGAAAGTAGGCCAATCAGATTTCTTGGTAGGCGGGACAAAACCTCAACCTAAACATCACTGGCGTTGTGTTTTTATTTCTCGACGTGTATAGAAGAATTTTTCCAGAGTATGGTTTAAGTATGATTATAATGTAATCCATCAAAAGTCCAAGGTCCAATCAAAAGTTTAAATAATCAAAGTGATAAATGTTTTAATTCATCAAAGGCCTAAGAAGCGCATGAAGAGAGTGTGACTGTTAAATCAGTATTTAAGCATATGACTATGTTGGAATGTTCTTATCAATTAGAAAATAATCTTATAAGAAAATAAGAGAATATTTGTGTATGTGAATCCCGAAAACTAAGACAAACTGATGTGACTCTAGTTTGTGGAAAATCACTTAGCACACATTCATAAACTGTCTCTTTCCAGGCCAGGCTTGCTCTGTCAGTTCTCATGACAAAACTGCTTTTCTCTACCAAAGTACATGAAGTTTGTATCTTCACCAGTTTGACGTTTGTGAGTGCATTGTTAAAGTTTATGAAAAATGATGAAAAATTTTTAAAAAATAAACTGACTAGGCTCGTGCCACAGTTAAGGAGAAGATAGAGAGACAATTAAATAATCGTGGCAAGAGGCCAGAGGAATGATTAAAAGAAAAAAGGAGAAAACTCCACCTAATGAGATCATTGTTTTAGAATTGTATAAAAGCACGAGGCACGATTGTGTAAATCAGATGATCTGCAGACATCTCGGCTTTGTTGGTTTTTTTCAATAAAGTCTGATTTTTGGCATCCAAAACCCTTTGACTTTGAAAAGTTCTTTTTCTTTTATTTTGAACTGAGAAGATTTTCCATAACAAGTGCAAAAACCAGAGGATGTGTGTGTGTAATGTACTTTTTATATACATAAAGGGGATATTATTATCAAATAAGATGTCCATGTTCATAAGAATCCCCACAGTGTCCCTGTGAATGTGCACGTGAACACAAACATCTCTGCTACACAGCCGACAGTAAACCTGATGAAATATTAGCACAGAACGTGTACTGATTAAATATAAATGGGATTCAGGGCATGCTATAACTTATTCCCAGAGAGCGCAGAGAGAGTGCAGAGGAGAAAAGGAAAAGCACCCAGAGAAACAGAAGATGTGAATTTATCACCACAAATCATTCACAGAATTACCGTGAAGCCTGCATGCTATATTACACACATATGAAAATGGAGGAAATGAAACACTGAACAGAAGCAGGAAGTGAACCGTGACATACTTCTGTATCTTTACATTATATTTGCAATACAAGAACCATGGACATGAATGAAAAATAAATATAGACCAAATGTAAAGCTAATGTGAACTAATCATGAATGACTGTGAAGAGCAACCTGTCTAAACCCATGTGTCTGAGCAGAGAAAATCTCCAGACTAACACAGGCACCAAACTGATGGTATCACCTATGCAAATTAACTGCACGCGGTCCTGACTGGTCTGCGCCGTACCTCACACAGGAACGCTTTCTGGCCAGGGGCTGATTTGTTAAACCCAAACCGCATCTACACAATTCAATTCAATTCAATTTTATTTGTATGGCGCTTTTAACAGTGGACATTGTCACAAAGCAGCTTTACAGAAATAAATGGATTCACAAAAAATATATTGTAAATATGTGAATTTATCCCTAATGAGCGAGTCAGAGGTGACGGTGGTGAGGAAAAACTCCCTGAGATGATATGAGGAAGAAACCTTCAGAGGAACCAGACTCAAAAGGAACCCATCCTCATCTGGGTGCAACGGATAGTGCGATTATAAATAAATCCCTTCTACTACAACAGAAGTACCGCCTTTTAGCTACAAGTTCCTCATGTTTTAGCTGAGCTGATGCCGGTTCTGTGTCGGAGCGCTGCGGGGAGTTGCGCTCCGTCACTCCTCCGTGATTGTTTTTGTTACGGCACACAGCGAGTAGCTCCGACATCAGAGACAAAATCGGCTGCTGAAAAGTGGCTTTCCTGACAAGATGCATACGACATCTGAAAATATCCATCAGCAGACATTTTTCTATCGCTCTACGATATGCATCGCCGTATCGCACAGCCCCGTGTGTACAAGCAGTTTACATCATAACGATAACAGCACCAGTGACTGAGTTCATAAAAACTCCTCTTTATTTTATATTAACAGTGTTCCAACACACACGCGCACACACACACACACACACACACACGCGCGCGCGAGCGCACGCACAGTCATTTATACTATCTACAGTGTGTCTCAGCCAATCAGGAGAGAGCGGGAGGAGCTTGCTGGATGATCAGAAGAAGGATGTGTGTGTGTTAGATCCTCTTGACCCCTGGGGGTCATGACCTTGGTTACCATGGCGGCGACATGGGCTGAGGGTTCTGCAGGTATGACATCACCACCGCTGATATAGAGAGCCTGAGGGGGAGATGAAAAGTGCAGGAGAAAAAGATTATAACTCGAGTGAATGTGGTTCTGAAGTGTCTTAACTTGTCTGTATTCTACAGAAGTCCAGGAAAGACGAGCGTTATTTATTCTTCCGTACTGTTATCTCGAGATCTCTACTTATATTTCTGGTGACGTGGAAATGCATGATGAGGCGAACATGCTGTGGATCATGGACGAGCACATCCGTGAACACACACGTGTTCTGGATCCAGCAGTGAAAGCGGGTCTTTGGTTTAACTAGTGTTTAAATCCACAGTTCTTTCGCTCACTTTATGACGGACACAATCACCTACAGTGTGTGTTCACTGGGAGTCTGTTAGAAGAAAGAGAAAGTAAAGTGTGTGATCGACCGCTGTTCCTTACACACAGCATGATCGGAGCTCTCAGTAAATAAATCCCTTACACAACGTGATCACCTCGCCGTGTGACGCAAACACGAACCTCCGCGTCTGAAACTTTAGTAAAGACTCCAGTCTGAGGAACGGACGGAGCGACTTGCTCTCAACCGAGGGATGTTTTCAGCAGTCTCTGTTGTGAGGCGTTTTGATAAACTGTATATAAGATTTTAAGAGACTACACATTCGCCAAAGCGTTGAGGAGCTCGAGCACGTCTCCATAGAGATGTGGATGTGATCTGGGAAATCGTTTACGCGTGTGGATGTGTTCGGATCGTCGGGACTCGTTTATCAATATTTTAGTAAAGTTGTGTGTAAACGTTTGTGTAAGTCAAACCGAACTAACATTTTCCACCAGATTTACAAAAGTTTCAGAAACACTGATTGTCTTCGTACTCGTGTGCGTATGTTGATTACACGTAAAGTGCAAAGCTCATTCCTGACACGGCTCATTTGCATATAGCCACGCCCACAAAACTCCATAAAAGGTAAAGGGCACAGAGGGCTGGGAGCAGGAAATGAGCGATCAAGATAAAGACTGAAAAACAGAAGTGTAAGTTATTCTGGCTCACCTCTATACCAATAAAAATATTTTATAATGAATAATAATAATAATAATAATAATAATAATAATAATAATAAATGAGCGCTGAATCCTGCGTCAGCGGAGGCGTTTGTTTACGGCTTACGGCTGCACAGACAGAGCGACCCGTCCTCCGCTTACACACCGCCGTCTCTTTATCATAACTGAAGGATCAGTTTTATTCGTCTTAATGTATGGGTGTGTGTCGACTCACTTTCTTTATTTTTATATTCTTTAATTAAAGGCAGTAAAATGACGCGACTAAAATGGTTTTGAGTAAATGTTGTGGGCGGAGCTCTGAGGCCCCGAGCGAGTGAACCAGCGTGTGGACGTGTTTCTGATCGAGACTCTAAAGCTCTTCTGCTGGAAACGTCACAAACAGTTTAAACTCCACAGAATGTTCCAGAGAGAGAAGTGCAGTAATCCTACAGATTATAGGATCTGAAGTCCATCAGCTCGAGGTTTACATCAGTGAGTCTCATTATGAGTAAATTACACACTCAGGAACACGAGGAGGAAATGAACGCTCTTCACAGTTTACAGGATCTTCATGAATATCACACACACACACATTACATCACAGTTATCCATAAACCCCCTCTCTGTGTCAACACACACACACACACACACACACAGATCAGTGTGCTGTACTCACATGAAGCTGCTCATCATTTGTTTGGTGTCCTCTGAGCTGCGTGAGTTTGCGAAACTGATGAAGGAGCAGTACACTGCGATCCACGCACACCACTTCAACTACACACACACACACACACACACACACACACACACACACACACACACACACACACACGCGCGCGCGCGCTTATTTACGGCAAATAGTTAATATAGATCTGTTACACAAACACCAACACTGTTTACACTCCCCCATCTGTGTGTGTGGTGTGTGTATAGTGTGTGTGTTACCTTGAGCATGAGTCCACACATGCTGAAGATCATGCCCAGGAGGTTCATGTAGTCGGGAGTCGGATCTTCCAGAGTGGGATTAGATTCACTGCTGGGGGGCTTGTAGCTGTAACACACACACACACACACACACACACATACACATACACACATACACACACACATACACACACACATACACACATACACACACACATACACACACACACACACACACACACACACATACACATACACATACACACACACACACACACACACACACACACACACACACACACACACACAGTGTAGCACAGGTAGTAACACTGATATTTATCTCCCACTCGGTTTATTATATTATTATTTATATCTGTTAATAATCCGAGCTCAGGTTCAATTCTCCTCCCAGCAGAAAGCTGATTAGCTCCGTTAGCTTCTTTAGCTGTGTTAGCGCTAAGCGGATGCTAATATAAAACTCTTGTTATTATGTGATGAAATAAATGAAACTGCGTCATTAAACTCACCGGAAGATCTTGTTATGTCTCCGCGGGTCCGCCATGTTGTTAGAGCTCATAATATTAAACACACAGCGCGTTACTCTGTGCGCTTTACACCCGGATTAACTCCACTCACAGCTAAACCAGAACCCGTCAGCGCACGCCTCACCGGAACTGACGTCATACTTCTTCTTCTTATTGTTCGGGATGAGGCGGTTGACATCGAGCGTCAATGTGTGTCACTGCCACCTGCAGGGCCGGAGTGTGAGTGCGGACGCCTACACGGCTCGTTTACTGTAACGTGTAGCGATGAGGCTGTGATGTGTGGATTGACGGGTCTTTGGAACATCAGAGCCGAGTGTCTTCAGCACAGCAGTGACATGAGAAGCCAGTCACAGGCCCCAGAGATGTATAAATAGAAAAGAGCAGAACCGACCCCTGTAAGATGCTGAGATTAGACACTCCTCCCCTCCATGACACCTGAGAGATTGGACTCCACCCAGCGCAGAGCCTCTGCGGTGATGCAGAGAGCTGACAGCAGGATCTGATGATTCACAGCGTCAAAGGCAGCTAGAGGTTAAGTAAGATGAGGACAGAAGAGATGGAGGTTGAACTTGCTGGTCGTGAGACAGAAAGCAGAGCAGTCTCCGTGGAGCCAGACTGTTTGGTGTCCAGGAGGTTGTTCTGTGAGAGAAAAGTGGAGAGTTGATTGAAAACAGCTCTTTCAAGGGTTTTGGACAGGAAAGGGAGGAGAGAGACCGGTCTGCAGTGACGTGAACTGATGACACGTTGGCGTGTGAACAGATAAAGCGTGGGAGAAAAGGGGTAGAGAGAAGCAAAGTGCTCAGTGGAGTGAGCGGTGTGGTCTTGGTGTCGTCGCTCGGCGGACTTGCGCAGAACACGCAGACTCACAGGTCTTCACACGACCAGGGCTTCACGTGAAGGCTGAAGCTTCTAAAGTACTGTGCCTCTTTAATTACCAAAACAAAGTCTAAAAGTGTGAACGAGTGACTCCCGGCTGAAACCTAATATGAATAACTCTAAAGGGAGCGCAGTTCCAGCTCCGGTCCCACCGCCGATCGAGCGAGCGACACTTACCGGCTGCAGGTCCCCCGAGTGACCAATCGCTTTATGTCATACGGATATAAACTCGGAGTTGTTCCAGTGGAACTTTACTGTTTTACATTATTTCTGCATTTATTTCCTCATTTACTTGTTAAAGTAATATGTGAATATGAAAATAAAAATAAACCCACAATTATGGAAATAAACACAAAAATGAGTCATGGGGGAAAAAATTTAAATAAAAGATAATGAAATATTCTGTTGTTTTTTATATTCATTTATTTTTGTGTACACTTGTTTACTTTGACATAATGTAATTTATTTATGGAGTTTAATTCTGTAATTATTTGATGTGATTTATTTCCATACACTCGACCTGCTCCTTCTTCAGAGGGAAAGTCGCAACGTTCTGAAATAATAATAATAATCATAATTATAATAAAAGCACAGAGGTTTAGTGTAAATGTGATCATCACTAACACGAAGTGTGGAAGCTCATTAACTGATAACAAACCAAACAGCAAGTCACAGTGCAGCCATTATTCTCACTTACACACACACACACACACACACACACACACACTCACACACACACACGTTCACTCTAACACACACACTCACACACACTCACACACACTCACACACACACACACGTTCACTCTAACACACACTCACACACACACGTTCACTCTAACACACACACACACACACACTCACACACACTCACACACACACGTTCACTCTAACACACACACACACACACACACACACGTTCACTCTAACACACACACACACACACTCACACACACACACACACACACACGTTCACTCTAACACACACACACACACACACACACACGTTCACTCTAACACACACGCTCATTCACACACACACACACACACACACACACACACAGAGCCTGTGCCAATGCTTTATATACACAACTAATAATTAAAATAAGATTCACTTTCTGTAGCAGATTTACACTGATTTCATCATTAAACCCTACACTAATGTACGAAACTTCAACAGCCAATAGGAAACAAGAGGGCGGGGCTACAGTCTCTATAATACTACTTTACACTGTTTTTATTTAATTGTGGTTAATTATTATTAATATCAAGCAGGGTGTTGCAGTGGGTAGTGTTGTCTCCTCACAGCTCCAGGGTCCCAGGTTCCATCCTGAGCTCGGTTTATTGTGCCTATGTTCTCCCCATGTCCGTCTGGGTTTCCTCTGGGTTCTCCGGTTTCCTCCCACCTCCCAAACACATGCAGGTGGACTGTTTACGCTAAATTGCCCCTTAAGCGTGAATGAGCGTGTGTGTTAATGAGTGAACGTGTGATTGTGTGTGTGTGTGTGTGTGTGTGTGTGTGTGTGAATGAGCATGTGTGTTAATGAGTGAACGTGTGATTGTGTGTGTGTGTGTGTGTGTGT
>JAKKZJ010000025.1:17930160-17936685 GCA_033441845.1 Pangasius mekongensis | reverse complement strand
CCCCCCCCCCCCCCCCCCCCCCCCCCCCCCCCCCCCCCCCCCCCCCCCCCCCCCCCCCCCCCCCCCCCCCCCCGGAGGACGAAGGTGACAGGATGAAGTCGATATAGATTATGTTGATGAGATGAAGCTGGATTAAAGATGGAGATGTGCAGAGTCACTCACAGAGTCCTGTTGACCTTCAGCAGCCACACACACTACACACTCACACTCACACACACTACACACTCACACTCACACACACACTACACACTCACACTCTACTCTCTCACACTCTACTCTCTCACACTACACACACTGTTAGACATGAAACAGGAGCCGCATCACCTGTAATGTTATGTAAGTAATAACCACTGTGTGTGTGTGTGTGTGTGTGTGTGTGTGAGAGAGAGAGAGAGAGAGACAGTAAAATACTGAGTGGCAGGGTGGTGTGATGAAGTGGAGTTACTGTTACCACCCCGAAGCTGATTATTTTCCTATAACCGCATGTCTCAAAATTTTTTTCCTCTTACACCACAGCAGTTTACCAACAATTACAATTTCTTTATTTATTTAAAAATTACATCATACTTTTATCCATTTATAGCTTCATTTGATGTCAAATGAGTTAGTTCCTGTTGTTGCTTATGTTATAGCTGCTATAAACAGTCGTTCCCTCAGCAGCCTCTCTTTTTAATTTTCTCTTGAAGTTAATAAAACAAAAAACGCAGCTTGTTACGCACGTTACCGAGAAACCACAAAGAAGCGTGAACTCCTCTCTCCTCTGAAAATGCAAACTTACAGCTTTATCTCTGACTGTTAAAAAGCGCTGACACTGGAGACTCCTTCCATACATGTCACAAACATCTCCTTACAGAAAACTTCACCACATCAACATTTACACACAATTTTCATGATGATGTCTCTGATAGACTGGAAAATACAAGACTGAATGAGAGAGAGAGGGATATAAAGAGAAAGAAAGAAGCATATGCATTGAGTGATACAAATTACATGTGTACTAATACCATGTGTGCGCGTGTGTGTGTGCTTGCGTGTGTGTATTGCAGGAATTGCAGATCGCTGCACTGCGGTTAAATATCATTTCTCTCAGCCGATTCGACTCAGGAACATTCCCCTGAATCTGACCAGAACCATCCAGCAGGACGAGTGGCACCTCTTACGTATGTACACACACACGCGCACACACACACATACACGCACACACACACACACATTGGGAATGTCAGAGTGGGACAAATATGCGTGTCTAAGTGGGACAGCTGGGCATGGCTAGCAGTTTTCATGACATTCAGGACCAAACACTGCTGCTGCTTTTCTTCTTCTGTTGAATTCATGCTTATTGAGATTAAATGTTGATGTTACTGAAAAATCTGATCATGTTTAAAAGTGGAATTTCATTAGCCTCTAATTTATGCTGTTATATATCTGAGGTATGAGGGTTTAGTTCGTGAGGTATGAGTGTGTGTGCGTGCATGTGTGTGTGTGTGTAAGGAGCGGTTGTAGGAGAGTGGAGGAGGAAACGCACCAGAATTCAGGTCATGTTTAATATTAAGCTTAGAGCTGCTCATTTTGATAATTTAAATAGGGGCCAAGGACAATAATCTAATATTTTAAAAGATTTTCTTCAGTAAATGCGACTCGTTCTCTTCCTCCTGTCTCTGTTACTGACTGAGAACTGATTATATTTTATTTTTGAGCAGATCAGTGATGTTAAAGTTAATATTTCATCTCCTTCTACGTCAAACTCTGAATTAAAACCCAAACAGTAATAAAAGTTAAAAGTAATTTTAAGGAACCTGTGAATATTTTTGTCCTTCTGCTGTCATTCCTGTCACATTTCTTAGAATGAAATCTGGGCTCCTGTTTTTCTTTTTATTGTCAGTGTTTCTCTGCATTTTTTGGAAGTCATTTGTTGTTGAACCTTTTCTTGAGAAAAACCCAATCATCTCCAAAGACTTTAGAGAAATGGTGTTTAAATAAATTATATTATTATTATAGTTATTAATCAGGCTTTTGACAGACACACAGCACTAAGACATCCATGTTAGCGATAGTTTAGAAGTCTGTAGTTTTCTAAATAGATTTTACTGTGACTTTCTATGCCAGTGATAAGAGAATTTTGTTTAACAGTATTTTCATGAACAGGATTAACGAATTATTCAGTAGTTCAGTGTATCTGGGCTGCGCTTCAGTATTTATTTTTGTTTTGATTGTATCAGTGATTCTCACAGTGACGTACCTCAAGGTTCTATGCTTGGCCCTATTTTATTTAACTGTAATGCTCCTCTTGGGTTTTTATCCAGATGTTTTTTTGTTTCTTTTTAAACATTTTATGCATCTGACACAGCTGTATCTACTGTCTGTAGATTAGCCATGTTATCAGCCCTGACAGGATTTTCAGAGATTTACAGATAACTCTTGGTTTGATAGCATCTAATGTTATGCTAACAATTAAAGTTATATATTTCTACCTGCAATAAGAAATCTGTTCAGTTTTGTTATTTCCTGTTAAGAAATATTATCAAGATTAGATAAGTTTTGTCCTTTCGACTGTTGAGATTAATATTCATGCTTAACTCTTTTTACCAGACAACAAAAAATGGAATTTGCACCCGTTTTGTTTGTGCCTGTGTTCAGCTTTGAATTTATTTGTGATGTCACACTCCGCTGTAGCGGTAAATGGCTCATATGAAAGTCGACACTAGGTTTAAATGTTATCATTTTATTGTGGCAGTTGTATACGTTGTTTTACTATCAAAAAGTTTTAGTTGTGCTGTGTGTTTTATTAACACTGTACCAGTGTTATTGTGGAGAGATGTGAATTATTTGCTCAGCAGGGGGTCAAACTCCTCCCCTTTCCCATCGCCCTGCTCACCAGCAGCTAAACACAGAGTCTCGATACTCTACATACAGAAACCCAACAGCGTCCCGCCCTTATAACAGACTTGTGGCACTACAATAATTAGTTCCTTTATGCTGATTGAAAATGTCCGATAAGTCGATTTCCATTTCCGGCAGAATGGAATGCCAGTGTACTGTGAGAAAGGGTTAAATTTAATAATTAATAACATTTTTATTTATAGCATGATTCAGTGGTCATAAATAATCATAAATCTTCTCCTCGCTGGCTTACAGTGAAGTTTAGAATTGAATTACAGAAAGCATGTAAATATTTCCACAGGGAAAGTTCCTTGTGTTCAGAGTCAGGTTACACACCTGTTTAATTTCTAGGCGTCTTGTTTCAGATTATTAAAATGCACAGACTTCTCATCTTCGAGGTTGTGTAGGAGTTCCTCTATACTGCATTAATATTCACCATTTCATAAAAACAAGAGACAATAACGTGTATTTTAGTCCGATATAAAAATGTAAATAAACGTGTAAGAGTAGCTGAAAATATTTTGAGAATGCTGCGAGGTTGGTAGTCCTGAAGGTTGTGAGACAGGTGAGTATTTTTGTGGTTTTGTCTCAGTTTGACCTTCAGTAATCCTCCCACAGTCACATACAACCAGACTGTAAATCAGTGTTTCCACTGCAGCAGCTCCTGAAAAGGACCAAGGCGAAATAAAGGAAGAAGACCTGAAGAGTATTTATGATGAGCGTGTGATTGATGTGTTATTGATTACAGATTAATTAGGGATTTATTGTAGCTGTAGTGTGTGATGTTGAACTGGTGTCCCGTATGTTTCAGTTACACACCATCTCACACACACAGTGTTAATTATACAGCGTTATTATTATCATCAGAGCTGCTGGAAATAACGTGTGATCTCTCACAGTGTGGGCGGAAGTCATGGAGACGCTGTGTGTGTGTGTGTGTGTGTGTGTGTGTGTGTGTGTGTGTGCGTGTATACAGATCTGAGGAGAATAACAGCGGGCTTTATGGGAATGGCTGCTGCTGTGTTGCTCTGTGGCTCCGTCGTCTCTGCAGTCGGATTTTTCTGGGAGGAGAAACTCACACAGCATGTATCAGGACTACTGTTCCTAATGTCAGGTATATATATATATATATATATATACACACACACACACACACACACACACACACACACACAAGCTCATGGTTGTACGTTCGTCTCCGCTGCAGGGATCTTCTGCACCATCTCCTTGTGCACCTACGCCTCCAGTGTGACCTATGACCTCTCCCGGAACCCTCCCTTTATCTATGGTCTCCCTGGTGACGTGGATCATGGATTTGGTTGGTCGGTGTTGTGTGGGTGGGCGTGTCTCGGGCTGACGGCGGCATGCGGCTGCATCAGTACCGCCTCCCCCTTCATCACGCGCCACAAAAACACACACACCTCTGCCGTGTGAGAGCTCTCTACAGCTACTGATGGACTCAACACCTCTCTCACACACACACACTTACATAAATATATCACACCATATTTTTTGGACTAGATGTCACTCTGGGGTGTAAGATCTCACTCCCATCCCACACCCCAACCCTTTCAACAGGAGTGGAGCTTCATTGTGACCAGACAATCACAGACTTGATCATGTGAAACCACCACTGTTCACTTCTTCAGCTGGTATAAATACTTAAATACTGCTTTAATCACACAGTATTATAGTGCAACACTACACTGTATGTGTATATATTTAGGTTGTTGATTGTGAAATATGATTGGTCGTTTCCTGGTTAAAACCCCTCCCCATACCCACACCATCCCACACACACACACACACGTGAGGACTGTTCCATAAGCACAATGATGATGGTGATGGTGATGATGATGATGGTGGTGGTGGTGGTTACAGAAGTGTGTGTGTTTGTATTAATATTGTGTAATGTGGAGCTCAGATGAACAGAGTCACGGAACCTGAACACAGTGTTGATGAGGAGTTCATAAACCTGCACTAATTACAGCTCGCTAGTGACAATAAGGACGAAATGATGAGATGAACACACTGAATACAGCAGTATTATTATTATTATTATTAGTATTATTATTATAATAACAACAAAACAACAACAATAATAATATATTGTGTTATAATGATGATGATGATGATGATGGTGATATAGTCGTGGCTCTGTGTGCGTTCCTGAGTGTGAACTGTGAATAATAAAATACCTGTACAGATCTAATAAAGCAGTGTGACGACTGGTGTGTATGTGTGTGTGTGTGTGAGAGAGAGAGAGAGAGAGAGAGAGGCACTTACTGCCATCTAGCGGACAGTTTAAATTCCTATTTATTCCACTGCCGAGGGAAAAATGATCATCTGTCTTTTTGTCTATGTACAGATGTGGTCATTACAGTAAGGCCATGACCTCTGTGTGTGTGTCATAAAGAGGCAAATTTGAACAAGTTAATCTTTATTATTAAAATGATAAAGCGAACCACAGACAGCAGCTTCAGCATCATCATCAGCTCTATACACACTCAAAATGATCTTTAATCATCTTTACTACAGGTGAAATTTAAATACAGCACACACTAAAACTGAAGAAAACAGTAAAACACAATGTGGCGTCATCACTCTGGCCATTAAAGTCTTTAAAACCGTCATTATTAAACCAGTAACCTTTAGTACGGTTCTCCCAGAACACTACAACACATTTATATAACGAATAATTAGCCCATTAGCTAGCAGGCTACAACAGCGCACTGACGATGAGGTGTTTCTCAAAATGGCGGAACCTGGAGTGAGCTAGCGGGAGATGCTAAGTGTAATTACAGTGTAAGTTTAACCTTTGCTTAAACATTTTACCAACACATCTGAGGTAAATGTCGAAGTTCCTGATGGATCTCTCTTCTCGTTTTCACTGTCACTGTGTTTTTACACGGTCTGTATTAAAGGCCGCTGTGTGTTAGCTAGATCGTTAGCCTCCTTCAGCCTCGGCCATATTGCCCAGTTGCCTAGCAACAGTGTTCTCCTGACTTTACCACAGTGAGAGTGAATTATATTAAAACTCCTGGATTAAACACCAGCGTTAGGCCATTATAAAGTTATAAAACGTTCATGATAACATCTGTTTATTATAACAGATCAATAATGTATTATGTCAAAGCCCATATTTATGTTTAATAAAGCTGTCTTTCTCATATTATAATAAATATTCTGCATATTTAAAGTCAGAACCTTGCTGTACAATATATACAGGATATAAAAGTGCTGTGTTTATAGGAACATGCACACTGAGTCAGGTCCACAAGTGTGAGAGCACTAACAGACTCCTGATCATGATCATCATCATCATCATCATCATCTTCACTGATTAAACACTCACTTGCTTTAATGCAGTGTTTCTGTCTGAACTGAACCCTCTAACTCTAGCGCGATTCAACTGCACTAAGAAAGTGATTCGACTCTGAATCGACTCACCTGCAGGAAGTGAATCAAACATGCCGAGTGTGTGTTTTCTTTGATGTGAGCCGCTCAACTGAGCAGCTGAAGCGCTGCAGAAATGTGATTTAGGACATGTGGAACGAAAAAACACATATTTTAAACTAAATGGTTGTATTATTATTGAAATATTTAGCACCAGCTTTCTAACAAATTGTCCTAATTATCCAGATG
>JAKKZJ010000025.1:17826652-17847264 GCA_033441845.1 Pangasius mekongensis | reverse complement strand
CAAATGATCATCAAACACCATCCAAATGATCATCAAACACCATCCAAATGAACTTCAAACACCATCCAAATGAACATCAGACACCTTTCAAATGATCATGTCTTCAAAGAGCGTTAAGTTTTCAATCACTGCACACTGAGTGGCTTTATACAGTCAGTAGCGAATATACAGTTTATCAGTGTTCTTCTTCAGTTCTTTGTCACTTCATCAGTAAATGAATCACTTATATTTGCAAACAACTCCTCGTGTAATTCATTTCCAGCTGTAAATGGCTCCTCACGTGATTCGCTCACTTTTGTAAATGACTCCAGAGGTGATTTGTTAACGTTTGTAAACTGCTTCTCATGTAATACAGAAATGACTTTTTGAGTGAAGCACTTACGTTATAAGCGACTCGTTGATTGATGCGCTTACTTTTATAAATGAATCCCACCATGTTTGGGGAAAATATTCTTTCTCTGATGCCCCACCTTATTCCTGTAGTCCAGAAATGTCTCTCTCTCACACACACACACACACACACACACACACACACACACTCACTTACTAAATGAGCTCACAGATCTCTGAGTGCTTGTGTGCTGTAAGTGTTCAACTGTTTAGATAAATACTGTCTGTAACAGTGACCCAGATGCCGCAGCTGTAAACACAGCGATCCACCACCACAGATTTTCCTTCCTGACCTTGTTAAAGTGCTCGCTTCATGTGCTGCTAGAATTCCTCATCTATAACAGAAGGTTTTAAGTGTAGACATAAAACAGAAAGTAGAAGCTCAGTAGAAGAGTTGGTTCTCAGGGGAACGTCTCAGACTGTCTCAAAGCCTCATCATCCTGGAGTTTTATTCCTTTATAATAAAATTTAATTCAGACATGTTCGAGAATGTCTCTCTCAGTGACATCATCAGCTTTAAGGAGAACTCTTTCTGTGTCTTTATTGCGATTTTCCCCGTACAGCTCAAACACGGCAAAATGTTTCTTTCATTAAAAGACATTCTTAAAGCACTTGGAGAATTTTCCATGTTATTAATACATGACAGACTGAAGCTGTAGGCTCCTGTTTCACGCTACAGGAAAGCTTTCTTCCCTCTGGGAGAACCCTTACAGGTTCTGTGTAGAAAGAGTCCAGGCACCCAAGAACCCTTAATTCACCAAAGAATCCTTAAAGAACCCTTTTCACAAAGAAAGTATCAAGACGCTAAATGATAACCTCCTGACAGGTTGAAAACCTGAGAGTTTCTAGGTACTAAACAGAAAATAATGAGCAATATTTTGGAGTTTTTAGACTCCAAACTCCTCTTAAGGGTTCCTTAAGGGTTTAGTGGATAAGTTAGGGTTCTTAGACTAAAAAAAAGATTTCTACAAAAAACCTTTTTTGATTTGGAAGCAACTCTGGTATAAGGTCTACAGGGTTCTCTTAAGGGTTTTAGATTTTTTTCTATAAGTCTATCTCCAAACATAACCACAAACAGGATAAAACATTCATCCCAAAATAAATGGCATTCAAGCTTTCTCAAAAAAAAAAGGGTTCCTTCAGGGTTCTCCGTCTACCTTTCTCCGTCAAACCCTCCACTGAAAAAACGGTTCTACCTGTAAACATTTTAACTGGAGAATACTTTGTTGTAAGATGTTTTAAATGTTCCCTCAGAGGGTCATACAGGGATGTAGGAGGTGTTGGAGCTCCACTTCCATGTTCTCAATGTTGCTGTGATGCAAATGTGCATAAAGCAGTTTTTTAAAAACTGTTTCTGTCCTAAAGCTTTAATAGAACTCTACATCTGGATGATCAGAGCTTCAGTCTTCACTTTTCCTTATTTGTCAGTTTTGGGATCAAATTAACATCAAAATATGTTTTGGCAACGACGTGATACAGACGAGCCTTTAAACTAACAGCAGCATCTGTTTTTAAGATCCAACTCTTTTCGTTCCTGTTAAACTGAGGATCTGATTAGTGTTTAATCTACACAATTTTGTGTAAAGCATAAGACAAGAAACTGGAACTGGAACAGACTCATTTGGTCATGAGGAGAGATCAGCAGCTCACCAGCAGCCTAATTAGTGCCGCAGCGAACAAAGAAGGCCGACAAAGTGTGTGTCACTGTGAGAGATTAGTGATTAAAGTCTCAGAGTGTGAACGCTGCTACGACGCTTGTCTAAAATCCACCAATAGGAGGACGACAACTGTGTAGAATGTGTGTGTTAATCACAGGTCTATCGTTAGCGGATCTTCATCGTACCCAACACACAGCCTGTCACCGAATTCACAGCACTGTTTATTCTACAGGATCTCGCACAGTGTGACGAGGAATCCTCTTAAACGAGCACTGTAAAATCAGATTAACTCGGGAACAACTGTGTGTTAATCAGGTTTCATTTAAAGACAACATTTTTGGTTAGCGTAACGTCAGATGATGGTAACGCAACAGCAATATTCTGACTTTCTTAAAGGTTAAAGTTCAAATAATGTTAAACTGTTAATGCAACTGTGACATTTATTCTAAAATCCCAAATATTCCCTTTAAGAATTAACCATCGTCTCTCTCTCTCTCTCTCTCTCTCTCTCTCTCTCTCTCTCTCACACACACACACAGAGAGAGAGGGAGAGAGAGAGAGAGAGAGAGAGATAGAGAGATTTGAGCAGTTAGCACATTGGAGAGAGTGAAGAAGGATGAGAGACAGTGAGAAACTTGAACCCTTTACTAAGTGTTTAAAACTGAGACTTACATTCATCACCATCACTCCATTCTGTCTTTCACACTGACAGTCACACTGAGAGTCTGTCCATCCCAGAATTCCCCACTTCCTGTCCACTTCCTGGCAACTTCCTGTCAAACTGAACACTCCAGACATTCAGAGCAGTGGTGAGTCGAGGTGGTCGGACTTGTGATCTGATCTTCAGGATGTTTCTTCACTCACCTTCCTCAGTTCTTCCTTAGTTCTTCCTCAGCTCTTCCTCAGCTCTTCCTCAGTTCTTCCTCAGCTCTTCCTCAGCTCTTCCTCAGCTCTTCCTCAGCTCTTCCTCAGTTCTACAGCCCATCAGTAGACAGATCAGCTGTGTTCCGTGAGACGGAGACTAAAGCAGATGATCTAGAATGGAAGACATTCGTATGATTATATGTTCTTTCTCTCATTGGACAGCATTTTAACCCAAAAGCAATGTGAGCTAACTGGTTAATTGTATGAACTTTAAATGCTCTCTTTAAATGTAAAACTGAACTCTTTAAACTTACTGTTACAATAAAATACAGCTGCTGGCCAGTCAGTTCATTTGCATTTTAAATGACTCCTTCAGTGATTCAGTTACATTTGTAAATGACTCCTTCAGTGATTCAGTTACATTTGTAAATGACTCCTTCAGTGATTCAGTTACATTTGTAAATGGCTCCTTCAGTGATTCAGTTACATTTATAAATGACTCCTACAGTGATTCAGTTACATTTGTAAATGACTCCTCACGTAATTCCGTTATATATGTAAATGACTCCTCATTTAATTCAGTAAATATCTTTGATTTAATTTGTAAATAACTGTTCAAGTGATGTACATATTGGTAAATGGATCCCAAAATGATTCACTTACACTCGACTCCTCAGAAATTCAGTTTATTTGTGAATGACTGAAAAGTGCACTAATGCTGCCTTAACATGCCGCTTATGTAGGGAGCAAACACAGGGATCGGAACACATTGACTTTCAGCCATTCTATGTTCTGCCTGGTTTCCTTTCCTCTTTCTCCTTTCCTTCGTATTCTCTCTCTCTCTCTTTCTCTTTCTCTCTCTCTCTCTGCTGGATGTAGTGATTAAGCTGATAGATGATGTTAGTCTACAGGAAGTCTCACAGTGTGTGTCTGGTGTAGAGCCTACAGGGAAGTGACTGGGGCACAGTGGAGGGGGGTCTGAGATACACACACACACACACACACACACACACACACGTAACACTCCTGAAGCCTCTCAACTCCAACTGCGAACAGCAGGAACTGAACAGAGCTGACGGAGTGAAGAGAGACAGAGACAGACAAAGAAAGAGAGATGAATAGAGAGAGACAGAGAGAGAGAGAAAGAGAGAGAGAGAGAGAAACACACACACAGATAGAGAGAGGGAGATAATATAGGGGTAATTAATATAATGCAGTGCTCTGAGTGAGTGTAAGTAGGTGAATTGAATTGTGAAGATGAGGTGAAGTTCTTCAGAGGGGCACCAAGAACTTCTTCACAATTTCCTGTTTGTTTTTGGTTCTTAAAAATCTTTTGATTTGTTTGTTGGTGCCACAGAGAGCTACAAAAAATCCCCACAGTGAATGGATGATCTTTTGTGGTTCTTTTGTGAGCAACAACAACAAAAAAAAGCCCAAAGTATTCTGCGCTGAAACGTTCTTTAGGTGGCCACAACTGCTTCTTTTATGAAGACTGGCAGCCGAGTGGTGTTGGGCGTGACCCTGACCAGGATAAAGCGCTTACTAAAGATGAATAAATGAATAAATAAGTGTTGAATATGGCCTTCTGAAGGTGCATCGTGGACTGAATTCATGCCACGGTTATTCAGAGAGCACTTCCTACTTGGGACCTTTCTTTATTTGGATTTAAATAAATCTGAAAAAAGAAGGCAGATTATTTTTAGAGTGAGGGAGAAAAAAGTGGCTGAATAAAGAGATCAGATCACTGGGCTATTTGTCATGAGCAGGTAAAAAGCAGTCGTGCATTAGCACCAGCAGCCCCATGAATATTTAAACCTGTGGTTTTATCATGATAAATGGAGGCCATTAGTGAGGAACAAATCAGTTAAGGATGTGTTTATTGTTTATCATCTGTGCTACATGTGCAGGAAATCATATCCACAGCGTTCCAGATCAAATCTGAAGAAGTGAAATTACAGCCACAGAAACATCCCTGTAATAAAAAATCAACTGTACTCCAGAGAGTCGGATCGGGCTGAACCGTGCTGCAGGTCAGGCGACGGTGTAGATTTGAAATAATAATATAATACGATATTTGTGATGCATGTTTGAGATGAGTTTAAGTTTTAATAAAACACACACACACACACACACACAGATCACTTCCATAAAAGCACAATAAATGTCTACATTTACATATAAACAATTGCAGACGATTTTTTTATCCGTTTATCAGTGGAGCGTCCGCTGTACACGTCCCTGTGAACGAGCTGTTGCTATAGAAACAATAACGTATGAGAACGAGCGCATTAATATAAACCTGCGCTACTGTCAGAGCTGCTGTTATAGAGAATGAATCAACACCTTCTCTGCTATCAGGTGGTACAAAGCAGACACATCCACAGGTCCACTAGGCCAAACGGTGTTTAGTGTGACACTGACAGTCATGACAGAACGTTAGCTTGTTAGCTGGAGCATCACTGCCTCAGCAGTCCAGCGTCTGATAAGTGTCTGATCACGGAGGAGGAGTGTTAGACAGATAGGTACCTAGTACATGAGAGTGTTATAGTATTTTCTATAACTGACTCCTGTATGTTCCAGCAGGACTTTTCCTCAGATCTCCACCGTGTTCTCTTTTACACTTTTAGTTTCAGGCAGAAAGCAAATGAACATCGAGAGGCCTCTGGGGTGCTTTGGCTGAAGTGCGTCCTCATGGGGATTGGGTAAGGAGAGGAAGCGTTTGGCAGCGCTGACGCTCCTGTCTGGCTCTGTGGGGTTTCGTCTCGCTCCAGCTCACACTCCTCTCTCCATCTTTCCTGTTGTGTTTCTCTCTCTGGAGCATGAACACAGATCTGAGAGGAACTCTCGGTGGAAAAGCGAGACTCTGCTGTAGAGGAGAGCGTTACATGCAGGCGGATTCAATGCACTTCAAAAGAAAAAAAGAGGAGACATTTTAAATGATTTTAAGTAGGGAGAACCTCCTCCAGGGTTAGTCCCATCATCCTTGAGTGTTAGAGAATACCAGCGGAAAAGGACTTCTCTTCGTTGGAGCAACAGACTCTTTCTCTATCAGGAAGGGATCCAAGTAGAACTTTTGTGGATGCTCACAAACTCAAATTATCCAATAATCCCTTAAAGAACCCTTAAAGAACTCTTGAAGAACTCATTTGTCTAAGAGTGTGTGTATTAACTGGGTAAGAACCTTAGAAAAAAGGGCTCTTCAAAGGTTTTTAAGGGTTCATTAGATAATTAAAGGTTCTTCTAAAAGGGTTCTATAGCACCACATTATATGCTGTTGTTACACTGTACATTACACTGCACATGATTGGATGGATATTGCAATTTAACATTTTTGAAATTAACCCATGGCCAGTAAATCAATTTTGATTCCTGAATCTACATGGAACCCTTTCTGATAGGAAAACACTCTGTTGTAGGGTTCTACATACAGCATTTAAGGGTTCTCTGGATGGAGAACCAAAGAACCCTTAAGGGTTCTGAATTTGTCTAAGAGTGTAGTTGTGTTGAGTCGAGTTCTGTCCATGGTGCTGAAGTGTAACTCACCATTCAAGGTTAGAGCCAGTGTTGATTGGATGGAATCTGTGGATGGAAGCAGATGGACTGATGCAGAATTTTCCCCTCACCTGTCTGCTTTCAGTGTTTCCTCCAGAGCCAGAGGTGTGTGTGTGTGTGTGTGTGTGTGTGTGTGAACGTGCTGAGATTGTTTATTTGGGATTTTCTAATTAACACAGTGAGAATCCATCACAGATTGCATACCCACACACACACACACACACACACACACACACACACACACACACAGCTACCAAATTGTGGTAGTGAAATGTCTGAAATGTCTGGGTGAAGGGTGCTATAGCATTACACACGAGCGTTACAGAGCAGTGGAGTGAGGTCTCCATGGTACGAGCACGGAGGTAAGACGGGTGTCTGTGGTGCTGGACATTAAGTTCTGTAATAGAACCGGACAGAGAGACTCTGTGAGATGTAGTGTTCTATTATTACTCAGCTGATGTGGTAGAACCATGACCAAACGGAGTGTAGATGTTTTACACTCGACACTGAAGCATGATATTAAAGGCTGTCAGGAAGGGTTCTTTAATTCTTCACTGGATAATTAAGGGTTCTTAGAATATACTTTCTGATAAGGAAATATTGTTGTAGGGGTCTGAGTAGAAAATTAAAAGGAAAACTGAAGAAAGCTTAAGGGTTCTAAGTGTAGGTCTGAGTGTAGCTGTGTTTGGTCACGTTTAAGTGAACACTCTTAAAAATGTGTCTCCTCTTTACATTTAAGGAATGCTCAAAGGTTCTATGTACAACTGTTTTCCTGTCAGAAGGGTCTTCCAGTAGAACCCTTAAATACATCCCTTCAACTCTTAAACAATCCTTAAAGAACCCTTTCTCCTAAGAGTGCATGTATAAACTGGCTATGTGCATGGTACAGACTCTTCTTAGCCTCTGAAAATGGTTCTCCTTGAAACCTTCTCTAATAAAGAACAATTGTTGTAGTGTTCTACATAGAGTATTTATGGGTTCTCCTAGATGGACAACTGAGGAACCCTTAAGGGTTCTAAGTTTGGCAGAGTGTGGTCGTGTTTGGTTGGGTTCATGTGCTGTCCATGGTGCTGAACTGTGGCTCACCATTCAAGATTAGAGTTTGTGTCAATATCACTTTAGATAGATAGATAGATAGATAGATAGATAGATAGATAGATAGATAGATAGATAAATCCACTGGTTGTAACATGAAGAGAATAGAGATGGATGGATGGATAGATGAATGGATGCATCATTGGAAGGATGTTTCAAGGATGGATGTACGTATCAGTGAATGGATGGATGGATGGATGGATGGTTGGTTTACAGATTATTCAAAGAATAGATGGATGAATGGATTTACAATTAAGGGATAGATGGTTGGATGGATGTATCAATAAATGGATGGATGGATGTAGCTTTTGTTCCAGTTGGGCCATTTTTGCTCTCTCCTCTTCCTTCAGTTGTTCTTGGAGAGATTTCAAACTTCACATCCACTTGGTCTTTCTGCAATCTGAGGTGGTTCTTACACAGAATCACACGAATCCATTCACAGGCCTTTAACTTGTTCTTTTCCCCCAAGCTTTCTGCACATCAGATTTACCCCAAATACCACCCTTCTCTGTTTTAACACCAAACTTGTCACGTCTAATAGCAGGCTCTCTCACTGTCATCCACCATGTATATAAGATAACGTGTCTTCTGCTAATGCAGGAAAATTATATTTTGGCAATAATACAAACTGTCTTTTGTCACAAATGCAGATAATGAGAAAGTCCCACTTCTTAACAATGCAGGAAAACACAGGACCATACACATTCACATAATTAATGAAACTAATGAAAATGGAGATGAGTTACTCACACACCCTTTTAAGCAGCAGATGGATGGCCAGTGCTTCTGGCACAGGTGTGGGTGTAGCTCACTCCATCCAGCAGGTCATCCGGATCGATCCGGGTCACTGTCACCATAAGTGCTGTCTTTTACACCAGAATAACACTTCAGTCAAAGGGAAAGTCAGGACGGATAAGTCTGGAGTTCTGTTTCAGTCTTGTCACGCAAGACTTTCTCCTTTCCTGTGTAACTAAACATGCGAAAGCATATACCCAATATATAACAGGTTTTTAGGTCATTTATGCAATAACATGTTCAGAGAGGTTTAGCTCATTATATGATAAAAGGTCTTCACATTACAACGTGCACCACTTATCTATCTCCTTACGTACACTCTATCCACTTATCTTATGGAGAGACAGATCAGGTCAGAACACCCTGTTACTGAATACACTCCCAAGTAAGAAGAATCAGCATCAAGAGAAAAAAACAGATTTTAAGCAAAAGAGAAAGTAAATGAAACTCAAATAATTCCACACAATGAATGAATGGATGGATGGATGGGTGGGTGGATGGAGGTATCAGTGAATGAATGAATGAATGAATGGATGGGTGGGTGGATGGAGGTATCAGTGAATGAATGAATGAATGGATGGATGGGTGGGTGGATGGATGGATGGTGGGTCAAATAGCTAGATGTAGGAAGATGTAGACAGAGAGATAAATAGATTGAGAGAGAAATAAATTGGAGGAGAAGGCAGGAGAGCTGAATAAATGGATAAACAGACAGAGAGAAATGAAGCCAGTGTTTGACTGCAGGTGGTGGAGGCTGTGATGGAGGACGCTGATGACATTGAGGGGTTGTTTTCTCGCAGCAGAGTGAGAGAGGTGTAAAATAAACAGCTCCACACTGTGGACACTTCTGTCTTCCGTTTTAACTTTACTAATTAGTTATCAAAACACAGCAGTGGGCTTAATGAGAAAATGGCATATTTTCTCGTCATGACTGCAGCTCTGAGAAGCGTGTGAAAAGAGTGTGAGGTGTGTGAGAAGAGTGTGAGATGTGTGTGAGAAGAGTGTGAGAAGCATGTGAGAAGTGTGTGAAACTGTCATTCTGTCTCCCAGAGTGACAACACACCCAGGAAATAATACAGAATTTCCACTAACACACAGCAGATCCGTCAAACACCACTGACATTTAATCAGACGAACACACATTCACATTACACTTCATCTGAATTAGACATCACCAATCTGTCCCACACACACACACACACACACACACACACACACACGTTTAACAATCAAAAATCAATTACACACTAAATGAAAATCTGCAGGAAGCCAATTAGGAAAGGTTCCTTGGAACATTCGGAACATTCTGGCCTCCTACACATTTCCCTCGTGGCTCTCGTGGAAATGACGAGTTTTTCGGAGAGAAGAAATTAAGGAACTTGTTCACGTCTTTCCTTCAGAACCAGAGGTGTCTGTCTGTGTGTGTGTTTGTTTATTCAGGCTTTTCCAATTAACATAGTAAGAATCCATCACAGATTGGATATGCAGGTGAAAATCCATCACAGGCACACGCACACACACATGCGCACACACACACACGCACACACACACACACTTAAACAACTTAGTGATGTTCCAGAGACTGAAATATGGAGAGAAATGTAAGAATGAGATATATTGATAAGCAGATGGAATGATGGATGGTTGGATGGGTGGATTTATTGATGAAGGAATTGACAGATGAATGGATGATTGGATTAATGGAAGGAAAGACTTCTGGGTGGATGGACATGGCGAAGGAATATGAATAGAAATAACAATGGATGTTTGAGGGAGGACTGGGTTGTAAGATGGATGGATGAATGAATAGTGGGATGGAAGAATCAAATTCTGGATGGACTTTTATGGGTCCTTTAATAAATGGACTGGTGGATGGATGATGGATGGATGGATTTTTTGATGAAGGAATGGACTGGTGAATGGATGGACAGAAGGAAGGACAGACCTCTGAGTGGATGGACGTAGTGATAGATGGATGAATTACATCTGTGTGTGTGTGTGTGTGTGTGTGTGTGTGTGTGTACATGCTGCTGTGTAATGAGTGTAATAAGATCATTAGGTGGTGTTTGGTTTCAGTTCTCTGTTCTCTACACATGTTGTTGTGTTGTTGTTCGCAGTAATGTGAAGCAGGTGTTGTGTTTCGCACTCGGCTCTGTGTGTGTGTGTGTGTGTGTGTGTGTAGCTGGTGTTGTATTTCACACTCGGCTCTGTGTTATAGAGTCTCACTCTGTATAAAACCATCTGCTGCACTTCAAGTACATAAAGATATAAAGAAGTCAATAAAATAAATGCAAACACACGGCTTTAAAGTTTTCTGGCAGACGGGAGGCGCCATGTAACTAAACATACGCGACCAGCGTGTTCTCTTTCCTTCTTTCTGCCAGCAAACTCAGTGTAAATCATTTCTCATGCCTTTAGTTTCTAAACGTGTGTGTGTGTGTGTGTGTGTGTGTTTCTCAGAGCTGTGCTGTGAATGTTCAGTGTTTTAGATGAATATTTATAATAGATATGATTCATTATGTTTGACTCGCAGGCCACCTGTTATAGATGTATTATTAATACAGAGTAAAGCAGAGAGGTGTGGACTACCTTATGGATATATTTTTACTCGTCCTACATCTTTTCCTCACACACACCCTGTTCGCTCTTCATCTTTCTCCGCAGCGCTTTCATTCTTATCTGACCCACATTCTGGAGGAAGTAAAACAGAAGCTGTGCTCTCGGCACTTCGCTGTCGAGCTGTTTGATCTTTCAGGAGGAGTTCAGGACTGCTGAAGGGAACGAGAAGATTTTTATTTGGTTCTGCACTTCTTCTCCTCTCTGACCTCTATGTCTCCTCTCACATTGTTATTTCAGCCTATTCTCACCATATTTATTGTTTTTATCTGTTTTATTCCTTCTGCTGTTTTTCTTCTCTCGTCTCAGTGCCTGGAGCCAGTCAGTGTCCTCTTTTCAACACAGTAGGGATATCCTTCTCTCTCTCTCTCTCTCTCTCTCTCTGTTTGTCCATCTCTGTCACTCTGTTTCAGTCTCTCTCTCTCTCTCTCTCTCTGTCTCTCTTCAGTAATTTACTGACAGTGTATTTGTGCCTTTCTGGTCTAAAAATCCCATTCTTTCCTTCTTCCATTAGTCCAAATAAACAAACAGATTGGTGGATGGATGGATAGACAGATAGACAAATCAATGGAGGGACTAGTGGATGGATAGACTGCAAGGTAAATAAATGGACAGAGGGACAGCAGCAGAGACAGATGGATGAATAGATAGAGTGGGAGATGGACTCATGCCCTCTGTCTCTAAAAATATAGCGCAATGAACATAAAACACATCTGCAGACAGATGGATGGATGGACAGATAATATGTCTAAATGAATGGATTGTAATTGGAGATAGATGCATGGTCTTGGTGGATGAGAGAAAGAATGGTGGATAGACATATGGATAGATGGATGGATTAGGGATAGATAAATGGATAGATAAATGGATGGATGGATGAGTGGATGGGTGGATAGATGGTTCTGACACCCTCTGGGACATTCCAAGATGCGTTTGTTCACTTTATGTCATCCTAGATCACTAGTGAGACATTGTGAGATACTCAGGGACACTCTTGGATACTCTGAGATACCCTCTGTCATTTTTGGACATTGTGAGAAACTCTCAGGGACACTCTAAGACACTCAGGAACATTCTGAGGCAGTCTAAGGCACTCCAGGACACTCTGAGATACTCTGGGGCAGTCTGGGATATTGTGGGGCAGTCTGGGATATTGTGGGATACTCTGGGGCAGTCTGGGATACTCTGGGGCAGTCTGGGATATTGTGGGATACTCTGGGGCAGTCTGGGATACTCCGGGGCAGTCTGGGATATTGTGGGATACTCTGGGGCAGTCTGGGATATTGTGCGATACTCTGGGGCAGTCTGGTATATTGTGGGATACTCTGGGGCAGTCTGGGATACTCTGGGGCAGTCTGTGATACTCTGGGGCAGTTTGGGATACTCTGGGGCAGTCTGTGATACTCTGGGGCAGTTTGGGATATTGTGGGATACTCTGGGGCAGTCTGGGATATTGTGGGATACTCTGGGGCAGTCTGGGATATTGTGGGATACTCTGGGGCAGTTTGGGATATTGTGGGATACTCTGGGGCAGTCTGGGATACTCTGGGGCAGTCTGGGATATTGTGGGATACTCTGGGGCAGTCTGGGATACTCCGGGGCAGTCTGGGATATTGTGGGATACTCTGGGGCAGTCTGGGATATTGTGCGATACTCTGGGGCAGTCTGGTATATTGTGGGATACTCTGGGGCAGTCTGGGATACTCTGGGGCAGTCTGTGATACTCTGGGGCAGTTTGGGATACTCTGGGGCAGTCTGTGATACTCTGGGGCAGTTTGGGATATTGTGGGATACTCTGGGGCAGTCTGGGATATTGTGGGATACTCTGGGGCAGTCTGGGATATTGTGGGATACTCTGGGGCAGTTTGGGATATTGTGGGATACTCTGGGGCAGTCTGGGATACTCTGGGGCAGTTTGGGATATTGTGGGATACTCTGGGGCAGTTTGGGATATTGTGGGATACTCTGGGGCAGTCTGGGATATTGTGGCATACTCTGGGGCAGTCTGGGATATTGTGGGATACTCTGGGGCAGTTTGGGACCCAGGAATGGCACTGAAATGTCAACAACGACTGAAGGTAGAATAACAAAGTATCTGAGAGGAAAGAAAAGCGAGGAGAAAGAATAGAGCAGACGGAGGAGAAGGTCAGGAAGCGACTGAGATGGTGACTAAAATGTCAGATTTCACTCTGAGGGGGTCACGCTGCCATTTTACACTTGGGACATTGAGGATGCACCGAGCCCCGTGTTAGCTAATACCTGGGCTCTGTTCCAAATGAATGTCTAGCTAGTGTTCTTACTAAAACTGTAGTCATGGTAAGAGACAGGAGCAGTTCATGTTCCTCCTGATTCTTGTTTGTGACATGAAGGAATTCTAACAGCTAGCATTTGGGACACAGCACCATTCCGTGCCATGAGGTTTGGAGCTCTGAAAGGCTGGAGATAAATCTCACGGACACAATGAAAGCAGGACAGATGAAATCAGGTCTCATTTTCTATAAAAACATCATCACAGGGAGCATCCTAAACAGCACGAGTTCTCAGTAGGATGCTTAGCAGCTAACTGAAATGTAAATGAGGTGACAGCGTGAGTAGCCTGTTAGCTAATTGGTTAGAAAGCCTTGGACTTTATGCTTTTGCTTTTAGAATCAAACTACATGACTGGGGGAGAGAGAGAGAGAGAGAGAGAGAGAGAGAGAGAGAGCGAGAGAGCGAGACAGAGAGAGAGCGAGTATCACACATGCTACTTCAAAGCCTTTTAGATTGTAATGTTCCTCGTCCACTTCCCCTTTCACCATCTTTAAGAGCCATTCTGTCATTTTATCAGCTTGAGTGCAGCTCAGGTGCATTAGACTTCCCAGAAGGCATTTCTCTGATCTGACAGTGTCCCAAGTACCAACAGTTTATGTAAATGTTAAACAGGTTCTAGATATTAAACAGAAAATAATGAGCAATAAAAACGAGTTCTTCAAGGGTTCTTTAAAGTTCATTGGACTGGGCTTCCATCCAGGGTGTATTCCTGCATCGCCCCCAGGATTCCCAGGAGAGACTCCGGATCCACCGCCCTGACCAGGACACAGAGTGTTTATTTCAGGACAGCGTTGAGAAGCCATGTTTTAATCGCTGTGTGTGCTGTAGAGGAAACTCAGCACCCTTCTAGTACTGTTCCAGTACCTTTCAGCGCTTCTCCGGTATCAGCTGCGTGCTTGTGTTAGTAGTGTTTCCCATCAGGTTTATAATAATCCATAAGATTCACTCACACGAGAAGTGTATCAGCCTATCATTCTCTCTCTCTAACACACACACACACACACACACACACACACAAACAGCTTTTTATATGTAGTGATTATAATCAGTGTGTTTGTTTAGAAATCATTCAGATTCTCTGCTGCTTTCATCTTCATTCAAGTCTAAATGACTGTGTGTGTGTGTGTGTGTGTGTTTGTTTGTGTGTGTGTTTGTTTGTGTGTGTGTGTGTGTGTGTGTGTGTTGTTAGAGAGAGAGAATGATGGACTGATATACTTCTTGGGTGAGTGAATGGATGGACAGATGGATGGAAAAAAGTACAAATAAGCATGAAGATTAAGCACAAAAACACATGGATGAATGGATAGATGGCTCTTTGGATGGATGGATGGATGGATGGATTACAGACAGACAGATGGATGGCCTGCTTTTTGGATGGATGTTAGGATGATTTTTTTTTGCTGATGGATGGCAAGTGCACTGATGGAGTAACAGATGAACGGACAGATGATTAAGTCATTTACCTGTGGACAGGTACTGAATGGATGGATAGGCTAATGGAGGGATGAATAGGCTGATGAAGTAATGCATTAGTGGACTTAATGATGGGTGGATGGATGAACAGTTTGTAAACAGATGGAGAGATGGAAAGATTACAAACAGACAGATTGATAGATTGATGTTAAGATCTTTTTGGATGGATGGATGGATGGATGGATGGATTACAGACAGACAGATGGATGGTCTACTTTTTTTGGCTGATGGATGGCAAGTGCACTGATGGAGTAACAGATGGATGGACAGATGATTAAGTCATGCATCGGTTGACAGAATAATGAATGGACAAACAGGCTGATGGATGGATGGATGGATAGGCTGATGAAGTGATGCAATAGTGGACTTAATGATTGGTGGAATGATGAATACTTTGCAAACAGATGGAGAGATTGGAAGATTACAAACAGACAGATTGATAGACTGATGTTAGGATCTTTTTGGATGGATGGATGGATGGACAGGCTGATGGATGGATTATTACATTAAGGTAGAGATGGATGTATAGACAAACAGATGAATAGATGATTGGACTCCCACCATCCATAAATCCACATGCCCCTCAGTCCATTTATTCATACATCCACCTATCCATCCATCCATCCATCCATCCATCCATCCATCCATCTGTCCACTCATCCATCCAAAAAGCCACCCATCCATCTATCCATCCTCCAGTCTATTCAACCACCCACTCATCCTCCTGTCTCACCAGTCAGACACCAGCTTCAAAGTTCTAATGTTACAACCATTGAAAAGTGTGTGTGTGTGTGTGTGTGTGTGTGTGTGTGTGTGTAACAGATAAATAGATGAGCAGCTGAACTCTGGTGTGACCCGGAGCTCTGTACGAGTCTCTGTGAATGAGCTGTTGCTATAGAAACGATAATGTATTAGAATGAGCGCATTAATATAAACCTGCGCTTCTGTCAGTGCTGCTGTTATAGAAAACTAATCAACACCTTCTGACCAATCACAGTCCAGAGCTCAGCAGCACTGTGGTGTAGAAGAGTTTGAAGATGTGCTCCAGACCCCGGAGAAGGAGCAGATCTTGTCATTTCTGTCACACACTAACAGCCAGAGTCATTAAAGAGCTAAACACGACCACGACAAGCCCATCTGCACCCCATCAACACACTCATGATGATGATGATGATGATGATGATGATGATGGCGACGATGACGATGATGAAGATGAGGAGGCAAAAGGCCTATTGAGCAGTTCACACACTCAGATGATGATCTGACGACTCCAGACGGAGAACACATGGTAGCTGTCAGCTGGAAAACAAACACTCCTGTAGATCCAGCACTGATCTGGACAGCTCTGCTCTTTCTGTCAAGTGTGTGTGTGTGTGTGTGTGTGAGCGCGCGTATGGTCTGTGTCTGTCACACACACTCCCTGCCCACATGGCCGACAAACAGACGAACCAAATTTCCACAATTAGCTTCTCGTTAGCTTGATTTGCTGAGCTCATATGTGCCATCTGTCTCAGTCGTGAACAGCACAATCACAAAGTCCTGACAAAACCAAGCTGAGATCTTCTCTCTGCTGTCCTAATAGATGCTGAGTGACTTCCAGCTACAGACACAGCAATGTCTCGTCCCGTCTCTGCTGTTCCACGGTAAGAGAAGGTTACAGGTGGCTAATTACGTTCTCCAGATGCTAAGCTCTCACATTCTTCTCTCAACTCACTGCAAGAAACGTAACTAGAAACTAGATGAAAATACAGTGAATTTGGGCAAATTTATCTAATATTTCTTATTATGAGATTATAATAAATCGAATACAAGATTATTTATCCTGTTTAAGATGCTTTTACTCATTTCATGCTTTAAATGTTTTATGCTATTGGCAGATCATTTTGCTTCTTTCTTAGAATAAATGCTTAACATTAGAAAAATCATCTGCCAATAGAACAAGTCTGATGAGTAAAAAAGCCTAGAAAGAGGTTTAATGATCGTATATTTGCTGTAATCTTATAATAGGAAAAACTGGATCATTGTGTCCATACTGAAGATATGCTCTCTTGCTAAGCTATCATGTTTTGCAGTGCTAGTCACATTTCTTGGATTCTGTCCAGAGTCTTCGCCTGGTTCCGTTTCTGTGATCATCCTTGTTGGGATTTCTCTCTCTAGTCTTGGGCTTTCTCTAGTCTCTGTGATCTTTTCCTGTCTTTGGGAACGTTCTTTCAGGACTATTCCCAGTTCTGGTTTGGCTCCTTCTGGCTTTGTCTGGCTGCGTCTCTGCGATTAGCCTGGTTTAGTTCGGTTTGTGTTTGTGATGTTGTCTGTGTAAGCGCTCCATCTGGCCTTGTCCTGTCTCTGGACACAGTCCCTCTGGCATGGTCTGCTGTTACATCCCTCTCTTCTTAATGTGCATTTAGGATTTCCTGGTAAAGAACCAGACTCAGCCTGGGGAATGATAGACCAGGAATGACGTCTTCTCATTAGAAGACTCTAAAAGGGACACTGTGAGAGAAAATGGCGTCGCTTTAGAAGCCATCACATCAGCCCCAGAGAAGAGCTGACAAAACCAGCTTTATGCCAGCTGTTGATTTGCAGCCATATGCGAGCACTTTAGCTTGATTTACTGCAACTTTATGCTAGCTTTGTAAATGACATGCTCAGCAGTATACTGTATCTCAGTTATGTTATACAAATAGCTTACAGATGCCGGAAATCAGATATTTGCAGTCTGTAAGTGTCAGATCATCATGCCCTGTATAGCTGCCTAGACACTGCAGGGGTGCCATTTATTTTCCTGCTTTTTCTCCTGTTTGTGGTTAGGTAGGAAGAAAGGGAAGATATTGTTCTGTTGATTATTTTGCCATAATTTACACCAATCCCTAACTCTCCAGCAGTGTTTTTAAAAAAAATATTTTACGTCATTTTACCATATTTGCAGGATGACTAGTCTGCTGTCACGTCTGTGTGTTACGACTCTCGCTTCCCACTGACACGAAGAGCCTGATGTTCACTCGTTTTCAGAGATAAAAAAGGCTTTGCCTGGTTTTTGGATTCATTCTCTCTGTCTGTCTCTGTCTATGACTTCTTCCTGTATTCCCAGTTATCCTTGTTGGTCTAGACTCGTTCCTGGAACTGCTCCCTCTGACCTGGTCTGGACCCGTCTCTGTGATCGATCCATTTTGCCTGGTCTTTTTCTTTTTTTGAGAAATTTCCTCTGATCTTATTCTGTCTCTGTGATTGCTCTGTCCAGCCTGTGCTCATCTCTTCTCTGTGTTTACTCAAGTGTCTTGTTTCCGTCTCTGTTCCCTCTGGCAATTTCCGGATTCTTGGACCTGGTCCTACTTCAGTAGTCTCTCTCTCTCTCTCTCTCTCTCTCTCTCTCTCTCAGTCTTTGTCCTATCGATCTCCTGGACCTAGTTTTCTTGGACATGTGTGATCATTCCCTCCACCCTGCTGCTGTCCTGGCTCTGTATCCCTCACTCTCATCTGGCTTTTTTTCCTTTGACTTGGCTCTGTCCCACGTCTGAGTTCACACCTTCTGATCCAGTTTAATTTTTGTGATCACTCCATCGTTCCTTCTGGCATTGTCCTGTTCCTTCACTCCCTCTGGATTGGATCGGTGTCTCTGTCCTGTCTCTGCTTGGACCTTGCCACACTTGTTAGGGATGCTTTGATACTGATTCCAGCACTCACAGTGATAAACATGTTCTGATATCAGGGGATACTGTGTGATGTAAACTTGTCACGCTAACAAACAGATGAACTGAAAGGACAGCGATTTCACGATTTATGATAAAGCAAGCAGACTGAAAAGACTGAAGAAGCAAGCGTGGGCGTTCCGAACGTGTGCAAGATGGCATGGATTTCAGGCACACAGAGGTATTCATGAGCATTCAGAGAAACTGTTGCATGTGAGAACACTTCGGTTCTGAGAGCACTGAGCTGTAAGACACTCCCACATCAGGTCCACACTTTGCTTGTGGGTCCTGGTGATCCACTTTTTGTCCTGGCCAGTATCAGGATCATCACTGCTTGCATTTGGTCCAGTTCCTCCTTCTAGTCTTCTTAGTCAGGTCCTAACTCTGAAGTCACTCCTTCTGTCTTTGCACTAGTTTTAAATCTCTTACTGCTCCCCCTGGCATGGTTTGGTCTCGTTCCAATTCCATGACTCCCTGAGGTCCTTCTTCTTATCATTCCTTCTTGTCCTGTCCTTGATCTGGGATGATTCTTTCCAGCCGTGTCCTGTGGGATAACTCTGCCTGAGCCAGTGTGGTGCCATCACTTTGATCACTTCTTTGGCCTTGTCTCATTTCTGGCATTTGTCCCCTTGACTTGTCCTGTCTCTGATTACTCCCACTGGCTTTGTCTCGTCTTTATGATCGCTCCCTTTGGCCTTGTCTCAGTTCTGTGATCGCTCCCTTTGGCCTTGTCCATTTTTTTTGGTGCTGGAACATGACAATTTAATTTCCACTGAGCAGAAGGTTCAGCTGGAGCTGTCACACTGAGCGTGTGTGTGTGTGTGTGCATATGTTATTGATTCTGTAATCGGCTCTTATTAAAGTAACACAATGCAAGACTGAAATTCAGAACACAGGCTGTAATCAATGAATAGTAGCTGCATGAACTACGATGTGATTACTATTATTATTATTATTATTATTATTATTATTATTGGTGTTTAGTTGACGGTATCTCCAGTATTGTGTTCAGCAGTAATATTGTGCTGGTCTGGAGCTTTTCCCAGTGTGTGTGTGTTCTTCTCCAGCTCCTCACAGCCTGTTGTGGTGTGTTAGCATACAGTGGAAAGGGGCAAATTATGCATAATTTAAAGCAGTGGGTTTCAGCCATGCAGTGAGACAGGAAGTCTTTTTCAAAGGGCAACACTCTTCATATTTATTTCACTCCAAATAATTAAATTCCAAATCTCCTCAGTGTCCCACAGAGTTCAGAAGCATCCGAAATCAAAACGGCAATTAGAGAAAATACTGTTGATATCGCAGCTTCAGCCTCCTGCAGTGAGAAATGACACGGCTGTGTCAAAGAGTTGTAGAGTACAAAAGAGACCAGAGAAGGAAAAACTTGCAGAAACAAGCTGGTAGATACAGGTGTGCTGTACACCGGGAGAAAAAGAGTTCATGAAAATGTGCTCCAACGGTTTTCAAGCCAGGTTAAACATGTGGGAATCTGAGCGAATCTTCCGGAAGATAAGACGAGTTTGAACATGTGCACCTTCATTCTACAGGAAAGCTGTACAACTGGGCTGCAGTTTAATACGAGAGAGAAAACGTCCCCAGCTTTCCCCTTTATGTCCCAGTTTAATGAGTGACGTTTGTTAAAGACAGAGAGAGAGAGAAAAGAAAGGAAAAGGTGAGAGGAAGACAGAAGGAAGACAGGAACGAGGATAGAAACAGAGCGAGTGTGTGAAGGAGAAGGAACCAGGAAAGAGAGGGAATGAGAGAGTTAGAGGAGTGAGAGAGATAGTGCTGGCAATTATTATAACACTCACTATCATAACTGCCTCAGGCTGTGTGTGTGTGTGTGTGTGTGTGTGTGTGTTGTGTAGTAAGGACAATTCCGTCCACTATGTGATACACACAGATAAAGATGAATGAAGGGCAAAATCGTGTTGTTGCCTGAAGCAATATAAGGAATACAGTGTGTGTGCTGAATAGGGAAAAATAAAGGGATGAAGAGATGAAAGTCTCTTTTATAAGCCTGACTTTCCTGCTGCAGAAAGTTTAGATGGCTTTATAATTCTGCTGTCTCTCTGTCTATCTGTCTCTCTGTCTATCTGTCTCTCTGTGTCTCAGTCTGTCTCTCTGTCTGTCTCCCTGTCTATCTGTCTCTCTGTGTCTCAGTCTGTCTGTCTGT
>JAKKZJ010000025.1:17816097-17826552 GCA_033441845.1 Pangasius mekongensis | reverse complement strand
TCTCTCTGTGTCTCAGTCTGTCTCTCTGTCTGTCTCCCTGTCTATCTGTCTCTCTGTGTCTCAGTCTGTCTGTCTGTGTCTCAGTCTGTCTCTCTCTCTGTCTGTCTCCCTGTCTATCTGTCTCTCTGTGTCTCAGTCTGTCTCTCTGTGTCCCAGTCTGTCTCTCTCGTTGTCTCTCTCTCTGTCTGTCTCTCTGTCTATATCTATCTGTCTGCCTCTCTCTCTCTCTCTCTCTGTTCAGTTGTGAATTAATTTCGAACAGTGGAAATAAACTGTGAATAAATGTAATGGTGGTAATAATGGTCTGTACTTCTAACATCACATGTCACAATAAGTCACAATTAAAGAGCAAACAGTTCTCTCTTTTTTTGCTAGTTTGAGAAGGTTTTTGTCTTTGACACTTTAATTATATGTTTCTCCTCAGCTGACTTTCCATTTGTGTTCGTCACTGCTTAAAACAGATTGAAAGACTAATCTCTACTCCACTTATAAACACACACACACACACACACACACACGATGGAGGAAAAGTTTACAGTCTGCACTTTCAACATAATTTCTCTGTTTCTATGAATGACAAATCATTCATATAAAAATTACAACATTCATACTCAAAAGTGTTTAAAACACCAATGATAAAAAGATCCAATCTAATCCACTCATACCTCCAGCACACACACACACACACACACACACACACACACACACACACACACACACACACACACACACACGTATGGAGAGAGAGAGAGAGGTGTAAACCAATTCCTGTCAAATGAAATTCAGGTGTGACCAAGCATAATATCATGTTGAACATGCACATCGTATGTGTGCGTGCGCACGTGTGTGTGTGTGTGTGTGTGTGCGTGCGCGCGCGTGTGTGTGTGGGTGGGTGTGTGTTAATTAAAAAAACTGTTAGATTTACAGAAGCAACAGGAGTTGCTCTAAAAGTTGAATGGTGTGAGAATTTCAGATAATGGCACTTTTCACACCACCTACACACAACTGAAGCATCAGATTCTGGATTCTGATTGGTCAGAAGGTGTTAATTTTCTATAACAGCAGGTCTGACAGTAGTGCTATTTCTAATATCTTATCGTTTCTATAGTAACAGCTCATTCACATGGCAGACGCTCCACATCAATCAACTAGAATTAACATTAACATTAACGGAAGGAGTCTCCAGTGTTAGCGGAAAAGGAATCAGTCAGAGGCAAAGTTTTAACTGAGATCGTGTTTCGCTGATGTTAAATGTAACTATAAATGGATAAAAAGTACAACATGTAGTTCTTTAATAAATGTAAAAAAAATTTAATCATTGGATAATTTAGAAGTAAGACATTCAGGGATGTGCTGTTATAGGAAAATAATCAACTCTTCACTCAGTATTTTACTGCAACACGTACATAGTCTCTATTACTGACTTAACATTTAAAAAGACACAATTAAAGCTTGTATCAGGGGTGTGTTGGGTTGGGCTTGTGATGTGTGCTGGGGTGTTTGTTAGGGGTTTTACACATCCTGGCAGAGGAGGATGGACTCTTCGGTTTCTTTTCCCAGACACCACAGTGTTAAAGACGCTGTGGGAGGAGTGGGGGTTAAATGTTACATGGTGTTAATTGGATTATAGTAATTATGAATTAATCCACAAAGGCACTGACGCATAAAGCCTGAACACTAGAATTACTGGAGTACTTTACACATCTACATTTAACACCAATAACTGTCCATAACCAATAAATAAATCACTGTTAGCCTTTTTATCAGCTTGTTCAATCAGGTGATCATTCCTGCTTTTGAACAACAACAGCTTCTTATGATAATAGATTCCCTAAATCATGTCCTTCAAATAACCAAGCATTATAAACCAAATGTTGTTGGCTCATAAAAGCAGCAGAAACACAGAGGTTGTTTTTATTGCATGCTTCATTTGCATTTTATGAGTTTTGTCCTGTGAATATGAGGGCTGTAAACTCAATTACTCCTTAAAAAAAAACTTCAATTATCTGGAGCAATCGAGCTGCAAAGTGTGTACTGTTATTAACACGAGCCTTCATATTATAAATGTATGTAATTAATATTCACTGTTCAAAACATTACTGTTTCATTTTTTCTGCAGCAAAACACTCATTTCTGTCTGTCTGTCTGTTCTCTTTTAATTACAGACACTGAGGTGGACTGGCAGAACTGCACAATTATCTCACCATTTTCAAAGAAGAGTGAGGTGAAAAGGTCAGAGGTCATGAGTCACTTCATTGGAGATTGATGCTATAACCCTACAATGTGGAACTCTTAAAATGGAGACATTGTTTCTCACTTTGTGTCTTGTACAGCGTTGACTGCCCTCAGGACATCCATTTCCTGAAACTGTGACTTTCTAATCCTTTGGCTACCTCTCGACTGAGGCCATGTTTTCCTTTTTTTAAGTGCTAATCTCTTTTCTTTTTGCTCTCAATCAAAGTAAATCCAACCCTTACTCAGAAAAAAATGGCCACCAGAAGATTCAGCCTCTCTAAGTCCTCTTCCCATGCCCTCTCATTCATTTTTCTTGCCCTATTTTTCCTCCCATTACCAACATTAGTGAGAGGTGACTGCTGGCTTATCGAGGGTGATAAAGGATACGTGTGGTTGGCGATCTGCAGCCAGAACCAGCCACCATACGAAACAATCCCTCAGCACATTAACAACACTGTGCACGACCTGCGACTGAATGAGAACAAGCTGAAGGCCATCTTTTTCAGCTCCATGAGTCGTTTCACTAACCTCACCGATCTCAATCTCACCAAGAATGAGATCTCCTACATCGAGGATGGCGCCTTTGCGGGACAGGCTAACCTTCAAGTGCTACAATTGGGCTACAACAAGTTAACAAACCTTACAGAAGGGATGCTGAGAGGCCTGGGAAGAATGCAGTGCTTGTTTTTGCAGCACAACCTCATTGAGGTGATTGCCACCAATGCTTTCTGGGAGAGTCCCAGTCTGAGCAGCCTTGATCTGTCCTCCAACAGGCTGGCCAAGCTGGACCATTCCACCTTCACAGTTCTTGGACGTCTAATGGTGTGTGAGCTGGCGGGGAATCCTTTTCACTGTGGCTGTGAGCTGTACAGCTTCCTAAACTGGCTGGACGCCTTTAACAATGTCACACACACCTACGACAGGCTGCAATGTGAAACCCCAAAGGAACTTTCTGGATATCCTTTACTAAGTCCAGTAGCCAGCCACATCCGGAATGCCCACTCTATCTTAGCATCCATTTGCATTCCGGGGATGACCTCCCTGCCTCCGGATTTGGATTCTTCTGGAATAGGTCCGGATATCCCTGACCAGATGGGACCATATCATCAACCCACAACCTCGTCAACTGCGATTCCATCTTACAGCCCTAGCATCAGGCTGCATTCTGTTTCTCTTTCATCAGCCTCGTTACTGGTTCAGATCCCTCGACCTTACAGCAAGATGTACATCCTGGTGCAGTACAACCAAAGCTATGTGTCTGACATTATGAACCTAAAGAAAAAGAAAGAGATAATCACACTCAACACACTGAAACCCCACACAGATTACACCTTCTGTGTAGCCTCAATTCGTAACTCACAGCGCTACAACCACACTTGTCTGAACTTTGCCACAAGATCTCCAGGACCTGATGACCTGCGTGCTGGGCCGCCGACCACCACCCACTACATAATGACCATTCTGGGCTGTCTGTTCGGCATGGTCATCGTGTTGGGTTTGGTGTACTACTGCCTACGCAGGCGGCGTATTCAGGAGGAGAAAGAGAACACTATAAGTGTCAAAAAAACTATCTTAGAAATGCGGTATGGCCCTGAGGCAGCAGCTGCAGCTGCCAAAGACCCCTCGGTTTTGCAAAAGCTCCAGGAACAAGTTCACCATCAGCACTACCACAGCAAGTTGTCCCAGTCCACTTCCTCCAGCATGGGAATTCTCCACAGTTCTGCCAACACCAGCTCCTCTCGGCTCTCAACACTTCCACAGGCCGACAAGATGGCCACTGCTTTCTCGGAGGCCATGAGCAGCAGTAAGGGGAACTATATGGATGTGCGAGGGGAGGAACGTTTAAAGGATGGAGCTATGCCAGTTTCAGAGGATGAGATAAGGAGAGAAGTAAATGGAATAGACGCAGGCGAGGAGGACTCGGACGATGGTGGCCGAGGATCAACATCTGAGATCTCTACCATTGCAAAGGAGGTGGACAAAGTGAACCAGATCATCAACAACTGCATAGATGCGCTAAAGCTGGACTCAGGTGTTGCAGCCACAGCAGCCGAAAACTCATCCTCTCCACCTCCCCAGTGTAGCACCTCCTCCTCCAGAGGACTCATCCCACTTTCTCCAATGACAGCAGACACATGCCCGATCATGTCTTCTCCTAAAATCCCCCATCTACCCCCTGTGCCTCTAGTCATGCCTCTGTCGGAGAGACCGGGAATCAGTGGAGGTGGATTTCTATCCCCACCCTACAGGGACCCACCTCCTGTTACAGCCGCACGGCCTCTACAGCGGCAACTGAGTGCTGATGCTGCTGTTGTTGCTCTCAATGTGAAGAATCGCTGCAGTGTCTCCTCTGGTGTGTCCAGTAAGAATGCTCGGGTCTTTAGCCTGGATGTTCCTGAGCCTCGGAGTCCAGATTCCTGCAAGTTTCCGGAAAAAGGCAGTCCTGTTCGGTGTGGAGAGCCCCTTGATAGGCTCCCTCTGGTGGGGGTTCAAGGGGGCAATAATAGCAGGGGAGAAGGTGGCAACGGGGGAGGAGGGGGAGCCGGTGGTGGCAGTGGTGGTTCGGGTGGATGTGGTGGTGTAGTGCCAGCTCAACAGCACCTCCTGGAGGTGTACCCAGACTACCACTGCTCAGAGCACCGACACTCCTTCCCCGCTCTCTACTATGAGGGTGCCGCCGACTCCCCTGCCCAGAAAGCTTCTTTCCTAAAGCCCCTCTCTCGCACCAAGAGGGACACTGCCTATTCCCAGCTCTCGCCACGGCACCACAACTACTCGGGATACTCGTCCAGCCCCGAGTACTCGTCTGAGACCACGCTGAAGATCTGGGAGCGTTTTCGTCCTTATAAAAAGAGCCCTCGTCAGGACGCCTACATAGCAGCCGGACATGCGCTTCGGAAGAAAGTGCAGTTTGCGAAGGATGAGGATTTGCATGACATTCTTGACTTTTGGAAAGGGGTGTCTGCACAGCAGAAACTGTAATTCGATTGAGAGGCACTATGGCACACGGCTGCAGAGAAGAGCGAAGTGATTCTTGAGAAAGCTAAGTACTTTGGTCTTCAAGTGCATCCACAGAGACAAGTGTTTGAATGAAGTCTGGAATACACACAGTATCATAAAAGTGTTTGAAAAGAATAGATCAATCAATCGATCAAAACTGCACAGGAAATTGGGTACTTAAGGAAAGTTTAGAATGACCAAATTTCATTGCTGAAACTTTTTATTTGTGCTGTCTGCAATCATTCCAATTTAATTCGAAAAGGAAAACATACTCAATTAAGCGATTAGTAGTATTTGTATTATCTCGACTAAGTTTAGGGACAACAATAACGCATGGTTATTTTGTTAATTGTGCTCAGCTTTAAGTGAAAATAAGATAAATAGCAGGTTTGAATTTAGCACAGGGCAAATTCTGAAAACCTTGCTCCCTCTGTTCACCCGCTCTATTCAGTCTAAGCATGCTCATTGATTCGTGACATCTACACATGTTTCTCCCAGTGCATTGGGTTTGCTTTTCATTGCACAGGCAGAGAATTGCTTATACTTTACATTCAGGAAGCATAACAGCTCATATTGAAGCTGTTATTTATTTATTTATTTATTTATCCTCTCTTGTAGCACAGCCAGGTCTAATTTATTACTTTCCAGATTTTGCCTGGGAGATTTGCTGTTCATTTGTGATTCCGGAACAAATGCTACCAAAATGGAAGAGGACTGTAGGGGATTTGAGTGAACAAAAATTAAATTAAGAAGAGGATTCAGGGTGTGACAGTGCTCTGTCAGAAGTGGCATGGGCTTTAAGAAACAGCAGCCTTCGATTTGTACAGTTGTACATCGTAACACAGATACTTATGCTAATGCAAATGCTATGTTTTTGTCATTACTCTGACATGTGTGTTATTTCCAGTTAGTTCTGTGATGAGCGATGCATAAGATGGATGCTTATCTAATGTAGTCTTACTCTTTTAATTGGAACGAGATTGAAAACCTAGTCGTGAATATTGTTTAACTTGATTGTCCAGGTGCAGTAAGTCAAAGAGATTTACTAACATTATCTAAGATATTTATATTGATTATAATTATTTCAATTTCCCGGCATGATCGATTATATTTTTTTCTCTTCCTGCATTCCTTCTAATCCCATAGCGACTCGGAATTTGACCTTTTTTAAAATCAGGCACTGCTATATGGAATACCGAGAGAACCTTATCCGGCATAATCGGGGAAATGAATTACCCCTTTGGAAGGTAAGGTGTTACAGGTGTTACTTTGTGAAAGTGCTGATCTTAACACTGCCACACTCAACACGTGATTAGAATTAATTGTGCATGTTCCAGTGAGGTCAATACCCATAATGCACCCCTGGAGTCTCCAACTGATCCCTAGATGAAAGAAATACCAGGAGACCAGGAGGCGCTAATGAATTGGCTAAGTGAATAAATCAGAGCGGATTTGAGCTCTGTGGCCGGTCAAAATCATACAATAGGCTTCTCAACATGAACTCAGTTCGCTAATGCAGGAATTAGTAATGCTAGCTCTCTTATTAGCTTAGTTGTGCTGCAAAATATAAGATTTTTGTATTTCTATACATCTGAGAGTGAACTCACTGTGGAATCAGGTCTCAGCCTGGATAATTACTGTATATTGATCCTCTTGACAAGTTTGTTCAGGGCTTCTGGCATTTAGGACAGACTGAAATACGTCCACCACAGGCAACAGCACCGTAAAAAAAAAAAAAAATCAACATCGCAGATGCATACGGATCAATACGCCGTAATTGAGAATTGACGCAGCCAAAATCAAAACAGCCAGAATTCCCCTGGGCTCAATTTCTAAACTAAATTCATATTACAGATTCTAAAGGATGGACCAGGTTTTGGAATTATTTTTTACCTTAAACAAGTTTCTGTAATTGGATATAAGACCTGACCGGAGTTACATTGCCCCTGAGAGCTCTCACATCAGAGTTAATAAGATTTAATCCAAGCATTAATGCACACGCTTAGCAGTGTAAGATTAAAGGACCGTGTTCATTTTCCTCTTAATGTTAAATACATAAAACGTGCGGGTATGGTTAATGCTGCCACAGTGAAACTTTATATGATTATATATTTCATTGTAGATTCTCAAGTCAGGTCATTACCCAGAATGCACTTCTGGATGGAGGAAATGAGGCCACAGAGATAGTTATTGCTCAGTGCTTGTATAAGGACCCTGACACACCAACCCCCTGACTGTCGAGGAAAAGGCAGGATGACATTCGAGAGCTCGGCGTCGCTGTGCACAAGCGTTCAGCAGCAGTGTGAAGATGAATTACACTCGGCACCAGAAGGGGCAGCATTCTGTATTCATTATCATAGTATCACAAAAAGAATAAACCTCTCCCAAACACCACAATACTCATACCAACTAGCTAACCTTTCAGTGTGATAGCAGACGTAGCCAAACAAGCAGGACTAATCACCATTTTTACACCACTGCTCCGAATTCCGGGGGTTTTCACACCTGAGTCTGCACCAGGACTGACTCTGAGCTCGTTTGGAGGCGGAGCCTGTAAACACAGGTTTTCCTTCTGATCTGTGGATCGATTGCACAATTCCACACATCACTCCTGTGATTTGCAAAATGGTAGGCACTAGATTCATACATTTGCTGTTTTTATTCATTTCCTATGAACGTTTTAGAGTCATGGTCAGTCATCGTGCGGGAATTCCTGCGAGTAAGGAGAAGATTTTTAGCACAAGTCAAGAGTTCTGCCTTCTTCATCACATTCTCAGTGCAACATCTCGCACCACTTGAAACTTGGAACAGCGTGACGAGTCGAACCAATCACATTACTCGATGTGCAGTGCTGAGAGTGGATAGCTTCCACGCCATGTTTCTTTTATAAACAGCTTTCACACTCCAGTAAACATACCCAACTCTTGGGTCAAACAGCACCGGGTCCAGAAAAAACCGTCAAAGCGACTTTAAACACTTTTCATAGATGTTTATTTCAAAAAGCAGCAGATGAACAGAAGTCGAGAAATGAGATATTGTACGCACTTCTTTGTTTTCTTGCTTTTTTCATGTCAGTTCCTCTTCTGCTCCGTTCGCTACGCTGACGCTTTTATCCAAATGAGAGGAGATCAAACTGAGCAGCTGAGGTCTAACTTTGAGTTGATTCTGGGATTTGACCTCACGCCCTCATGACTTTCCCATCAAGTAGCTCAAAGCCTTAACCACTGAGACACCACTTCCCGCACTGAACAGCCAATCAGAGAGCTCGCTCACTCAGCGGTACGGGTGCTAACGAGGGTCGACTAGCGCTGTTTTTATAAACTGTGTTTAAACGATGGTTTGGTGTGTCAGGGTGCTTTGCTTTAGATAGTCCATTTACAACAACAGCTTCATTAAAACGTTAACGTAAAACGAACCCAGTGAAAAAATGGTGCTTTGCTGATTAAAAGCTAACGTTCAGACGATCTGCTAATCCAAATCTGATCAAACCCCAAAGCTCACACAACGGAAGTTAGCGTAAAGGGTCAGGTCCTGAAACTCCCTCACACCGCTACTGACAAGCTACCGGATGCTAACTGTGACACAAAATTAAAGAACAATCTACTTCATATGGTGGGAACACACACACACACACACACACACACACACACACACACACACACACACACACACGCATGCACTGTACACAGACTCGATGCAGATACTTTTGTACAAACCTCATGTCTTATAGATGATGTTTACAGAAACTTGTGGTCTTAAGTGCTTCTTTGGAAGGAGGATCTCAGAGAGAGGAGTACCAAACACTGACAAAACACAAACTCTTCTTTCTTTCTTTCTTTCTTTCTTTCTTTCTTTCTTTCTTTCTATACCTGTTAAGCTATTTGAGTAATTCTGCATTTGTTCTTACTCTAATGATCTGTTTGTGAAACACTTAAAAAAATGTCTGTTTTTTCCATAATGCCCTCCTGATTAAAGGTTAAATATGAATAATAATGAAATATTAAAATGTTAATGCACAAATACTGTTGACACGCCTGTCAATTTTATATCCCCAAGACGAATACGACATAAAGAATTAGAAATAAACCGTAAAGAGAGCTACCATCACCCGCTCTCCGACGCTCTCTCTGTGCAGGGGGAACCGTTAGACCAGATCTAGAACCGTGTGTAGGAGGGTTCTTCAGCTCATCCATATCTAGAACCGTGTGTAGGAGGGTTCTTCAGCTCATCCAAACCTGGAACTGTTCTTCAGCTCATCTATCTGAGGAAACCTTTTAAAGTTCTGTGAAGAACCTTACAGCAGAGCGCTTCCCTTTCAGAGAGAATGTTAAGTAGAACATCTTTAGGAAGCTAAGATCAGTGACTTGTGTGCAAGTGTGTGTGTGAGTTGCATGTGTGTGTTGCGTGTGTGTGTGTGTGTGTGTGTGTGTGTGTGTCCTGTATCACTTCCTCCACAGCTGAAGTAGCTCGTGATGCTTAGCGTGCTGCGGGGGTGAGGGTGTATTTGCGTGTGTGTGTTGTGTGTGTAGTGTGTGTGTTGCGTGTGTGTGTGTGTGTGTCCTGTATCACTTCCCTCCACAGCTGAAGTAGCTCGTGATGCTTAGCGTGCTGCGGGGGTGAGGGTGTATTTGCGTGGCTGTGGGCGTCGCTATATATTTGACAGTAACGCGGCTGTAACGTTTACTCTGTCAGCTTGAATCTCATCTCACCATATCGACTGTAGTGATGGAAATAAAGCTGTTTTATTTTATTTCTTTCATTTTATTGGCTCATTTCGCACTACCATCAGGTTAATGTGTGTTTGGACTTGAACGACTCGGCTGCTGTAATATAAAATGAAATCCAGAAGTCCCGGTGATGTCATCGAGCAAGCCAGTCACGGCACGTCGCGTTTACGGCGAACATTTACAATCAAGATGGGGCGGTTTTTCCCAGAACCATTTAAAAAGCTAAACTGAAGTAGCTGTTGAACTTGTGGTTGTTAAAGTTGCGCTGTGAGGCTGTGAGCTTTACTTCTGACTCCCATGTGCTCCGTCCTGCATTTGATTAGACCTGGGCCCGTATTCACCAAGCTGAGCCTAAACAGGCCTCGCTGCGAGTCCTAGACTAACAGTGAGTGAGGAAACTTCTCAGAGCGACTCTCAGTGAGGAAAGTACAAAACCCTGTATCTTAGTGAGGGGGTGTGGTCGACCCCGTTGCTAGGGACGACGCAGCAATTC
>JAKKZJ010000025.1:17809214-17815997 GCA_033441845.1 Pangasius mekongensis | reverse complement strand
CACACACACACACACACACACACACACACACACACACACACACACACACACACACACACACACACAGAGAGAGAGAACATGCACTGATCTCCCTCTAACACACACACACACACACAGGAGATTTAGCGCATCCTGTACTCCGAGGTCTTGGACATCTCACAGAGTTGACCCTTGAAGTCGATGTCTACAGTGAAGTCCAGGTCTCTCTGCAACACACACACACACACGATATTAATAATCACTGATCACACACACACACACACACACACACAGCCAGCTGGTGCAGTGTTCTTGTACACCACAGCACTTCTGCACTCTGATTGGTCAGAAGGTAGGTGTTGATTAATTCTCTCTAACAGCAGCTCTGGCAGTGGTGCAGGTTTATTTATTTATAATTAATTTATTATAATTAACGCGCTCGTTATAACATACGTTATCGTCTCTATAGCAACCGCTCACAGGGACGTGTACAGCGGACGCTCCACTGAAACAGATTTATAAAAACGTTGCCGTGGTAACGCTCATTATAAGGAGACGTTTATGTAACATTTACGGAAGGAGTCTCCAGTGTCAGAGGTAAAGCGGTAACTACGTTCTGTAACAAGCTGCGATTTTTAAACTTATTAACTTAGAAAAGCGTCTGTCTCAGTGATGAGGATATAAAAAAGTATTATATTATGCGTCATTGTCAAATAAAAAAAATAATAATAGCTGGTAAATTAGTGTGGTGTAAGCGGAATAAAACACTCCAGGATGCGCTGTTACAGGAAATTAATCAACGCTGGGATATGTAACTCCTTACATTGTTCTTGACGTTGGGTTTCATGCTGATGGTGCCAAAGATCTCCTCTCCCGTCTTCACAGTCAGATAATCATCCAGATAAAAGACAGTCTGCTTCCAGTGGGTGTAGGGAGACTCCGGGCCTGAGGAAGTACAAGGTCAAAGGTCAACTTCATCAGGAGAACCATTTCACCCCATTTCACCCACACACACAGTAACACTAACATCTCAGACGTATACAGCGCGCTCTGAAACACCAGCACTGACGTCACACGCGAAGCCGCGCCCCCTAAAGGGTCAGCGTCGGCCGCGCGGCTCTAGAACCGTGACCAGGTTCCGCAGTGACTCACTGGTGGAGAAGCCGGTTCTCTTGTGGCAGCGTGTGAACTCGATGTTGAAGTAGGTGACCAGAGCGTGGATGTAGTCGTTCCTCTTCACCTGCAGGCAGAAGGGCGAGGTGAAGGACAGGTCCTCGATCTTCACCGTGTAGATGTCCACCTCCTGACACACACACACACACACACACACACACACACACACACACAGACACACACAGGTTAGCGTACACTCTTATCCACGTAAACAGTCTAAAACCTCTGCATGAGGAAACGGTGAATGATTCGGGAACCTTGATGAGGCAGGAACTGGTGACGAGCTGCTTGGGATCCACCACGTCCACCAGCGGCTCCTTAATGGCCACCTCCTTAATGCAGGACATGTCAAAGCCGTACACGTTCTCCCACCCTGCCAGAGCGGAGACACGGAGATATCAAACAGGGATAAACCACGGAGAGAGCAGAGCAGCAGCGCACACACGCGAACAGAAACTCACAGTGGATTTTATAATCCTTGTACTGCCGGTCCTCGATAGCGGTGATGTACAGCGTGGCTCTGTCCGGGAAAATCAGCCCGTCGGGTTTCTGCACCAAGAGCACAGGAACATCGTCACAAACACACGGCAACATCTGCATGCCTCGGTCATACTGTACTTTAAAACCACAGCCAGACTCTTTGGATAACGTTTTTTTTTTTTAAACTTAAATTTCCGTGTCATGTGAATTTTTCTACACAAAATATCATGAGCACAAAAAAAATAAAATATTCCCAGAAGGTGAAAAGCTCCAGCGTTTATATAAACTATAATTATTAACATTCAGGACTAAAATATTTAATGCTGAGGAACAAACAATTATGTTATTTGGTGAACAGTTTGGGGTGAAGTGCAGAACGCGCGGTGTGGAATTAGCCCGAAGGCTCGGACCCTCACCAGCCACTTGTCTCGGGCGTAGATCACCGTGTTGAGCATCGACTCGTAGAACAGACAGTAGCCCATCCACTCAGAGATGATGATGTCTACATGGTCCACTGGGAGCTCCACCTCCTCCACCTTACCCTTTATAATGGTCACAACTGGAACAACAACAACAGGAAGTGATGTCACAGGAAGTGGATACTCAGATTTACTCATGTAGCAGATACGTTTATTCCGAAATGACCGAGACACACAAACATGCGGTTTATTCACACTGATGAGTATAACGTGCGAGTGTGTGTGTGTGTGTATATATATGAGTGTGTGCGTGTGTATGAGTGTGTGTATATATATATATATGTGTGTGCATGTGTATGAGTGTGTGTGTGTATATATATATGTGTGTGTGTGTGTATGAGTGTGTGCGTGTGTGTGCTTACTGTGATCCAGCTTGTTGGCCTTGACGATCTTCACCGCGTAGTCGGATATGCTGCTGCACTCGATCTACAAAACCATCAACAGCACAGAGTTTACACTCGAGCCTCACACACAGTAAAGTCCCGGTTCTGTAACGAGGTTCTGCCGGGTCTCATCACCATCATCATGACAAAGTTCATGACTTGATAAACGTCTGCATTTATTCTGCCACAATTCCTAATCTGATCTACCTGAAGTGGGTGTGACCTGGTGAGGGCGGAGCTTCTGCACACTCATTAGAATATTAGGCCACACCCACTTCAGCAGCTCTCCTAAAAGGTCTTCCAAATCTGAACTTTCGGTGATGAGGCTGAGGGAGCGAGGGGTGTGTGGGGGTGTGTGTGTGTGTGTGTGTGAGAGAGAGAAAGAGACTCACGCCGATGACTTTCTTGGCCCCCGCCTTGGCTGCAAACATACACAGGATGCCGGTGCCGCTGCCGACGTCCAGCACCACCTTGTCCTTGAACAGGTGCTTGTTGTGGAACATGGAGTTTCTGTAGGTGAGGGTGCGCACTTCATCCTTCAGCATCTCCTACAGACACACACACAGACACACAGGAGTGAGACAGGAGGACACGCGGGAGGTTCTACACCACCCATCCGGACCGGACCCGGGGTTCTGACCTCATGGATGCCGAAGTGAGCGTAGGAGTCGAAGTAGTAGTCCTTGGACGTCATGTCCTCAGCAGCGGGCTTCTCTGAGCTCTCTCCCTGCGACACCTCCAGAGCAAACACACGAAAACATTCACACATTAAACACACACGTTTATACAACCTAATGAACAAAGAATAAAAAGTCATTCAAATCAACAACAACAACTGAACAAGCTCTCCATCTCTCTCCATCCTCCGGCTGTGTGCCACGTGACCAGCTTTAGCCTGTAGCTCAGACTAGCTATTAGCAAAGCCACCATGCTAACAACGTGGAGCTACTAGAGAACCACTCTACAGCTCTAAAGTGCTGCAGTCGTGTTCACACTGACGCGCACTCCTTATCCTGATCATCTACAGTGATGGAGATTATAATCTTTAATTAAAGATAGCTAGCATTACAAAAAGTAAAATACCATGCGTTTTACTATTCATTCCCACCCGTTCTTGGATAAACCCCGCCTCCGCGCTTTATGATAGGCTGCTAGAGGGGATACCTCCTGAACTAGCCAATTACACGATCGATGGCTGTAGCGACTAGCCAATCATCGCGGAGAGGCGGGGTTTGTCGCAACACGGGTAGCTTTAAAGGAACTTAATCCCATGCGGTGTGTGCACGAGCCAATTATTCTCTGTTAGCTAGCTAACTAGCTAGTGTGATTCAGCGAGAAATCAAACGAATCAAACCGGAAGATTATCTTTATCGAAATGTTAAAAAAAACACCACTGTAGAAGGAAACGCGTTATTTTTCAGTGAAGCCGTATCGCTGAAAGATTGTGCCGTTAGCAGTTAGCGGATTTTCTGAGGTAAACTAGCGTTAGCTTAGCTGCTTAAAATGGATGATGCGCAGCACGCAGTTAGCATGAGGGCTAAAACGCGCGCGAGAGAGATCGTAGTAACGGAAATCTGAAGCGAACCGTAAAGCTAAACGCGCTGCCGAGTGTCTGTGCCGCGCACCGGCGTGACCGGGCCGCGCTTTGTGTGGCTGCAGCCGCCGCTCACCTCCATCCTGTCCGCCGTCTCCGCCATTTCGCTGCTGAATGGCTTCAGTCCCTCAGCGCGCGCGCCCACACAACATAAACCCGTGTGCGCTCCCTCCCGCCTCTGCACTGCCGCGCTCTGATTGGCCCGCCGCGGTGTGGCTCCACCTCTACTGCCCCGCCCCTTTTCTTTAAACTCGACTCCTGATTGGTTGACCGGGAGAGTAGCGTTTCCTCCTGTTTGAATGTGAGCGTCACTCTTCATGTCCTCTTTATTTATGTCAAAATTTTAAATATGATTTTATTCCTATTGCTTATAAAATGTAAAAATAATATAATTTAATATAATTTAATGTGGTATGTAGCTTAAAGAAATCACAAAAGTCTTTATATTTGTTCTTTACTCACATCAGGAAGAATCTGTGCAAAATTATTTCTTATATTATAATTTATGAAATATTAAAATATACTAATAATGCATAGTTTTAGAGAATTAATTGTACTTAACATCAATAATCCTCAAAATGTTTTGAAAAAAATCTCTGTGACAAAATATGGCTTTGATGTGAACCAGCGAGTGAAATGATCAATAATTAGACTCTTTTTTCTTAATATTGTGGAAGAATTAAAGTTGGGAATAAATCGCTTGTTGCTGTAGGAAAAGACACGAGGTGGAGTTACTCTTACCATTTTCCCGTAACAGCACGTCCCCAAGTGTTTTATTCCTCTTACACCACAGCAGTTTAACAACAGTCACCGTTTTCTTTTAATTAAACAGCGACACATCATCTTTTATCCGTTTATAGTTACATTTAATGTTGTGGAGCATCAGTGAAGCGAGTCAGTTCCTGTTGTCGCTTACGTTATAGCAGCTGTAAACAGTCGTTCCCTCACCAGCCTCTTTATTCTCTCTCTTCAAGTTAATACGTTAAAAACGCAGCTTGTTACATCACGTTACCGAGAAACCGCAAAGAAGCGTAAACTCCTCTGTCCTGAAGACGTCGGAAAAGTTAAAGTTACAGCTTCACCTCTGACACTGGAGACTCCTTCCATAAATGTTATATAAACATCTCCTATCTTTAAGAAAACTTCACCATATCAACGTTTTTATAAGTCTGTTTATCATCAGCGGAGCGTCCGCTGTACCCGTAGCGTATTAGTTATAATCTACGATCCAGAACTCAGCATTGCTGTGGAGTAAAGGAAAATATCCAGAACTCTGACAGCTAATAATCAGAATCAGATTAAGCACAGTTGCTCGCTGTGTTTGGTTTAAATGTAGTATGTGATTTATTAAATAAAATAAACAAATCTTTTAATAAATCTGTGTCTCTTGTTGTCTGTTATTATAGATTTAACCGAGGAAGTGAGCGATAAAACTCCAAATTATTGCTCATTATTTTCTTCTTCATCTCTAGAAGCTGTCTGGAGTTGAACATTTCGCTTCTCGGTATTTGGTCACTTTTAGAAAAAAGGGATCTGTAAGGATTTATTGGATAATTAGGACGGTTTATGTTCCTAAAGAGTACTGGAGCGCTTTCTGATCTCTGAGACAGATAAAAGATATATCTCTCGACCTGTTTCTAGTTTTTGTAAGAGTGTGGAGTTAAAAGTACAGAAAAGAAAAGAAAAGGTTTCTTCCTCATGTCGTCTCAGGGAGTTTTTCCTCACCACCGTCGCCTCTGACTCGCTCTTTAGGGATAAATTCACACATTTACAATATACATTTTTTTTAATCCATTTATTTCTGTAAAGCTGCTTTGTGACAAGGTCCATTGTTAAAAGCGCTAAACAAATAAAACTGAATTGAATTGAATTGAAAAGCAGGAATGGAGTTCATGTGAAAATCAGATGAGATTCAGGACTCAGATTAGGATCTTAAACATTAATAAACTTTACATTACATTACATTGGACACCAGGGAGACTTCATAAGTCAGGTTTAATGCAAAGTAATCAATGTTGGAAATGTGCAGGTTCTACTGGCACTTTTTACACTTAACGTGGGATTGACATTTGGTGTCATTTGGTGTCATTTGGTGAACTTATGACTTCTTATGCATCTTATGAGTGAATGCTGGTTAAACTCCAGGGCTTCTCAGAGTTCCCTCACAGAGCTCCTGTCTGAGCCTAAACAGGCCTCGCTGCGAGTCCTGGACTAACAGTGATTTAGGAAACTTCTCAGCGCGACTCTGAGTGAGGAAAGTACAAAACCCTGTATCTTAGTGAGGGGGTGTGGTCGACCCCGTTGCTAGGGACGACGCAGCAATTCAAGGACTGTGATTGGTTGATAAAAAACTCTCTGTAAAGGTCTTAAAATGCGCTCTTTGTGAGAACAGAATATATGATAATAGAAATTGTATAATCATGAATACAGGCTACTTTATGCAAAGTTTCTGTTGTAGGCTAAATATCTTAAAGTTCATTAAAACAGCCAAATGTTGAAAATGTGTCTACTTTTGAAGCAACCAGTTTCCACGCAGTAGTTACTATATTTAAGTTCTTACATTTATTTACCAAACTGATTTTATTACTAATCCATTTCAGATTGATGGGAGCAAAATGACCTTTTACCAGTTTACACGACCGCAGGACGGTTTGTTTAAGCTGCAGTTTAAGGATGGTATGTAGCCAACAATCCA
>JAKKZJ010000025.1:17799214-17806714 GCA_033441845.1 Pangasius mekongensis | reverse complement strand
AAAGTGCACGATGTCGTACACTAGGCTGAAGCTGGGATTGGGATCTGCAGGGTGAATGCAGAGTTTTGGGATGTAGAAGTGGAAACGTGACGCTGGACCACTGAGTGCGGAAGTGTGAAATGTAATGAAGTCTTGCGGTTAATTGGGAGCGTTACGCTGTGAAATCTTCACGCTGTGATATTTCTACATTAGCTTATCACAGCGTGACGGCTTAAACACACACGAGAGCCGGTGGTGAAGGTTAAAGCAAGTCTCTTTGCACATGCTTGTGTTCATAACAAAAACCAAAAGGGGTCATTCTGTTTTTCATTTTTCTCTCTCTCTTTTTTTTTTGAATGATTACCGCTCTGTATTCTGATCGCAAAGCCAGCAGTTCAGGAGGTTTTACACAAGTCCTCGAGGGCCAGATCTGAAGAACCCTGATCTATCGTGTTGGTGCAGCCGGACAGCTGCTACGCGCGAATAGATTTGATCCCAGCATGGAATTACAGTGTTCAGCTGGCTGTTTTCCAGAGGAACAGTGTCCTAAGCAGAGCTGGTGTTTCTCCTGTGATGAAAGCAGGAAGTGAATAGTAACCTGGCCCTCGAGGGCCACTGTCCTGCAGCGGTTAGCTGAGCAAGCTAACCACGGGCTTCAGGACTGCTAGTACATCACCGGCAGGCGAGTTTGGAGGTTGGAGCTAAACTCGGATTTGAAGAACCCTGTGATGGATCAGTGATGGATCACGCTGCTCTGTTCCCAATATCAAATGTAGTGACATTTTACACCTCAGTGACAAGCAGAAGCTATTGTACGTCAATCAGAAACATAATCACCGTAAAATACTGTTTATTTTTATTATTATGTTATGCTTATGTTACATCTCTACTCTGAATAGAGTAGGCTTTTCCCCTGATTTGCACGAGCCCTAGCTCTGTAACCAGTGGAGTCTCACACTCGGCATGTTTACAGCAGAGTGCTGCTCTACACGACTCATTTCTCTGAAAACTTCAGGCTCGTGTCTCGTCCCTCACCAGAGATATTCAACCCGAGCGGAGCAAGTGAGCGGAATCTTCTCTCCTTTTTTCTTTTTAAAGCTCGTTCTCGTCCCCATAAAAAATAAGAGAAGTCTCAAACCTGAAATGTTCTGCATGCGCACTACGCTAACCTACGTACCCCCGACGTCCTGAGCCTCGAACCCTTCCCATCATGAACTGACCCTAACAGGGGAGCTGTGAGCAATCTGCAGCACTGCATTCGGATGGGAGTTTGTTTATGTAATGGACGTGTAGCTTGTACTGTGATCTACAGATCAGGGTTTGTTCCAATGAGCTAAGAGCATCCTGAGCCGAGACCCTGAGGTTTCCGTAAACAGCTGTATAGCCAAAATATGTTGTGTGCCATGACACAAAGATGGCCGTCGTAGTTACCCCAAGTCAAAGAAGAAGAATAATAATAATAATAATAATAATAATAGTAATAATAATAACTGTTGGTTTTGCAATGCTGAGATATAGAGGTAATCACTCAAAAAATTAGAACAACTGAAAACAGTCAAGCAGCCAACTTTAGAGTTACTGGACCAGTTGAGGTGGACTGACCCACAGGAAACAAGCAGGTCAAAGCCTCTTATTGTTCTTCTTTCTTAGAGAGATATGTCTGAGCATGAGGTTTCTGTGAAACTCTGGTAGCTGTCAGTTCATCACGCTGTTGTTTATCAGAGCAGCTGCGAGGGAAAGCGCTGTACGGAGGTGTTTAGTTTAGCTGTGGTCAGCAATGCTGAGTGTGTGTGTGTGTGTGTGTGTGTGTGTGTGTGTGATAGCCGTCACGTACGATAAAGATAAAGAAAAATACGGAAATGCATTTTAATCAGTGTTTTGAAAAAAAAGGGAGTGGTGAGGTAGCAGTGTGAGGCAGCAGTGTGAGGCAGCAGTGGTGAGGCAGCAGTGGTGAGGCAGCAGTGGTGAGGTAGCAGTGTGAGGCAGCAGTGTGAGGCAGCAGTGTGAGGCAGCAGTGGTGAGGCAGCAGTGTGAGGTAGCAGTGTGAGGTAGCAGTGTGAGGCAGCAGTGTGAGGTAGCAGTGGTGAGGCAGCAGTGTGAGGCAGCAGTGTGAGGTAGCAGTGGTGAGGCAGCAGTGTGAGGTAGCAGTGTGAGGCAGCAGTGTGAGGTAGCAGTGGTGAGGCAGCAGTGTGAGGTAGCAGTGGTGAGGTAGCGGTGTGAGGTAGCAGTGGTGAGGCAGCAGTGTGAGGCAGCAGTGTGAGGTAGCAGTGTGATCTTACACCGTGACTAACTGTGAACGTTTCACAGAATTTCACAGGGTTAGCGGCCTTAGCGTCTGCTGGTATCCAGGCAACAGGGTGATGTAACGTATTCCTGCCTTCAAACTATTTACACAGAAAACTTTATTTATATCAAATTCCTCAGAACTGACTCATAAAGCAGAGAGGCATGGGGACAGCTGAGTCCTGTCTCAGACCGGCGTGTAACCGGCGTTTATTAATGAGGAAAGTACACGAAGTGAAAAACACGAGTGAATATCGAGAACCTTTACATTCACGTCCTCATCCAGAGGGATTACACTTCTCTCTTTTATACAACGGAGCAGGGAGGGTTAAGGGCCCTGCTCAGGGGCCCAGCCGTGGCAGCCTGGCGGTGCTGGGGTCTGAACTCAGGAGAAACAGGCAGAGGTCAGGAGACGCGCAAACAGCAATAGCAGGTTAATCCGAAATACACAAACTAGAGAACAAAACAAGAACCGGAGAACGCCATGACGAAACAAACGGCTGGGTAAAGACAGCGAGCACAGCACTGATCGTTACTTCACGGAGTACAGCGACACACAAGGGTTTAAATACACAAACTACGTGAAGGCAAACGGAAACAGGTGCGAGTGATAACACGTGAGGGAGACTCCAGTGACAAGACGTGGGCGGAGGAAAGACAGAAACCAAGACAAACACACGTAGCAGAGTAAACAACAGCACAACACAGAAGTGTGTGACGAGCGACGTGTGCCGCTCACGTGCGCTGACCGCGTCTGCACGCAGCACTCGGCACGAGGGGCAAATCCCTCACACACACACTTACAAATCAAATCAATCAATCAATCTTACACACAGTGCATTATGGGGAATCTGTACATAGTGCATTATGGGGAATCTGTACACACAGTGCATTATGGGGAATCTGTACACACAGTGCATTATGGGTAACCTGTACATAGTGCATTATGGGTAATCTGTACACAGTGCATTATGGGATTTCAGGTCACTGCTTTTTTACTGTTCTTCCAAACAGCAGTTGACAGCCAAAGTGCACTATATAGTGAATAGAGTGCGGTTTGGGACACAGCCAGAGACTGACAGATTAGCCACAATCATTACTTCTGAAGCACACACACACACACACACACACTCTTTTTCTCTCTCTCACACACACACACACACACTCATACACACACTCTTTCTCTCTCTCACACACACACACAGCAGAGATGATGGACAGCTACATTAGCTAATGCAGCAGGATTAGCCTCTTTACTGTAACAGATCTAATGAGTTTAAATAAACAGTCATTTATACAACAAAGAACCAACCAATCACCAGCACAATCACAAGCTCCGCCCACATTTATTGGTACTGTTATTATATAAGTAAAAAGCATGGGGAAAAACACACAGAGTCTTCAGCATCATTCACCAGTTCTGCAGAACATTTAGAACCTTTAATGGAACCTTAAAGAACCTTTTTCTAAAAGTGTAAGTCAGCAGTTGAGTCCTCACTGAAATGTGCTTGGGGCAGCTAGTGTTAGCTAACGTTAGCGCGCTAGTCCTGTGCTCATGTGGGTTCTGTTCTCTGCTTTTTTGAGCTAGCAGGCTAATTCACTAACGGTGCCTGTCCTCACTGTCCCTCTGTCCCCGTCCTCACTGTCCCTCTGTCCCCATCCTCACTGTCCCTCTGTCCTCACTGTCCCTCTGTCCCCGTCCTCACTGTCCCTCTGCCCCGTCCTCACTGTCCCTCTGCCCCCATCCTCACTGTCCCTCTGTCCTCACTGTCCCTCTGTCCCCATCCTCACTGCCCCTCTGTCCCCATCCTCACTGTCCCTCTGTCCCCGTCCTCATTATCCCCGTCCTCACTGCCCCTCTGTCCCCGTCCTCACTGTCCCTCTGTCCTCGTCCTCACTGCCCCTCTGTCCCCGTCCTCACTGCCTCTCTGTCCCCATCCTCACTGTCCCTCTGTCCCCGTCCTCACTGCCTCTCTGTCCCCGTCCTCACTGTCCCTCTGTCCTCGTCCTCACTGCCCCTCTGTCCCCGTCCTCACTGTCCCTCTGTCCCCGTCCTCACTGCCCCTCTGTCCCCGTCCTCACTGCCTCTCTGTCCCTGTCCTCACTGCCCCCATCCTCACTGCCTCTCTGTCCCTGTCCTCACTGCCCCCGTCCTCACTGCCTCTCTGTCCCTGTCCTCACTGCCCCCGTCCTCACTGCCTCTCTGTCCCCATCCTCACTGTCCCTCTGTCCCCGTCCTCACTGCCCCTCTGTCCCCGTCCTCACTGCCCCTCTGTCCTCACTGCCTCTCTGTCCCCGTCCTCACTGCCTCTCTGTCCCTGTTCTCACTGCCCCTCTGTCCTCACTGCCTCTCTGTCCCCGTCCTCACTGCCTCTCTGTCCCTGTCCTCACTGCCTCTCTGTCCCCGTCCTCACTGCCCCCATCCTCACTGCCTCTCTGTCCCTGTCCTCACTGACCCCGTCCTCACTGCCTCCCTGTCCCCATCCTCACTGCCCCTCTGTCCCTGTCCTCACTGTCCCTATATCCACGTCCGTCACTGCCACTAACACACCCAGAGTTAAAGTAACACACTGCCACTCTGTATATATTCTAATAAATTGTTCATTAAAAATAATAGAATAATAATATTTAAATGCTAAGGCAGCATGGTAATACGTTACTGTTGTGCTTGTTTATGAATATTTGAGTTTAATTTCCCGCTCATTTCCACTGCTTATTAACCTTCTGATTGATTTTAGCATGCTAACACAATTTAGTGTGAATAAAAAAGTCTTGAATACGCGGAACAGATAGACAGTGCACTACGTAGTGAACAGTGAATGATCAGGAGAGCATTATGGAAAATAAATGATCTTTTCTTTTCTTTACTGTTCATTTATCATGATAAAGTCATGATATCAGCATTATTACTGTGGACGTGTCCCAAATCTTCAAACACCACAGTGCATTATGGGTATCTGGTGTACATGCTATTCTTCACTACACTATACAGTGATTAGTGTGATTTGGGACACTGTCTGTTAGCCGCACCCATTTCTGCTGATAATCGTTATTAAATGATTTGTTTACAATGTTTGGATGATGGGATTTTGGAAAGAGTGACATGCTGAAAAGACAAAAAAGAAAAAAACCCCACAAAAATATGAGATGAATATCTGTGAATTTTGTAAAGAACCTCTGACTGTTTTTCTACTGCGCTCGTTTCCGTGTCTGTCCGTTTCGGGTCGGGGTCGTGCAATGATCTGTAATTAAGACGACAGCGTAAAAAAAGAGACGTTAAACTGAAATAGTGTAATATCTGCATGACTTCCTGTATTTTTCATGAGCAGAAAACTTTGATCGTTGTGTAACTGAGTGGATGTTTGTCGACTACAAAAACAATTATGGAACCCAAGTTTCTGTCTGTAATGCCTCACTTTCATCATCATCATCAGCACAGCTTGTGTTGTTCCGTCTCTCCGTGTAGACGCTCAGGGAGCACGTGTACAGGCTGAGAACGTTCCTGCTGTGTTCGGGAACTGTAGCTACGAGGCTAATGTTGCTAACGTGTCATGGAAGCTCATAGCGAATGAAAAAACACGTCTCTGCTGATTGACTACATTTGGAGTAAAGTGGACGTTTCCGCTCGCCGCTCATCCCACCATCTCTCCTTACTTTTAGACAAGACACTGGCTCTGTTTGGATCTTTTTCCCAGCATGCTCGAGGTCAGCTGACGGGGCTTTCCGCTTTATTCATAAGATCCAAAAGAAATTCTTTTAAACGAAAAAATGAGTGAAGATTTATAGAATCATTCAGTCTAATAGCGGAAGTTAAAAAGGGACGAGAATAAATATATTCAGTAACACTAAACAATAAGGAGCTGATTAACACCACGCTGCTGGTGAGGTCTGCACTCTGATTGGTCAGAAGGTGTTGAGTGATTTTCTATAACAGCAGCTCTGACTGTAGTGCAGGTTTATATCAGTGTGCTCGTAATAAAGAGAGGCTGATGAGGGAACGAATGTTTGTAGCTGCTATAACGTAAGAGACAACAGGAACATTAATGTAACTATAAATGGATAAACAGCATGACTTTTTAAGTGAATAATAAACGGTAATGTTGGGAAATTGCTGTGGTATAAGAGGAAGAAAACATGGGGATGTGCTGCATCACACCACTCAGGTGTTGATTATTTTCCCATGACAGCATGCCCCGAAGTGTGTTATTCCTTATTCCTCATTAACATGAGCAACGCACAGACCGTGGCATTAATACCCGTCACTCCCAGCCTGTACAAACCTGTACCTTCCTCACTATCATTACAAACAATTAGGCGATTATCATTTATAAAAGTAAATACAATATTAAATGATGCATTTATTACTTATCTGCAGAACATGTTTTTGTGCGGTTCATGTTAACGAGCACACGGACATAATGTTAGTCAACTCTTATTATAAAGTGTCATACGTAAGCTCACTAAAAATGCAGTGCAGTGAAACAAACAAACGTTTTCATTAGATCCTGATCCACGTTTCGCCGCGCTGTGGAATATTAGCATTATAAATCTTTAACGTTATTTAAACCCTGTGTCATAAGCCTGTCATAAGCCTGACATAAGCCTGACATAAGCCTGACATAGACTTGCTATACGCTGCTCTGCCATCAAACATTACGACACCTGTCATGGCAGGTACCTGTAATACTAGCATGACTCTTATATCAGGATATAAAGTGGATATAAAGTGTCATGTGACCTCAGAGTGTGTGTCATGTCCCACGGCAGGTCTATGGCACGGTTATGGCAGGTTTATGACACAGGGCTCGAGTAAAGCCTTATCTAAATGTGATTATAAAGCTGTCTGTCGTTCAGCTGCTTTCACACGGACTGAATCAATGAAATGAACGGGAATAGAAATGACGTTGTGACGATGATGACGTCTTCCTGGTTTATAACTGATTATTCCACGTGTGTTTGAATTTCCGGCTGGTGCTCAGGCTGGACGTTTCCGCGCTGATAAAATAAGCAAAAAAACGGACTCAGTAGTTTATACGCAGCTCCTAAACTCAGACGTCAGCCTCTCTTGCTAACATTCATATTAAATCAATCAGAGAGCTTTTTAATAAATCCGAGGTTACACCTGAGCCACAACCCTCCTCAGATGGAGGAGACGAGGTCCCTGATCCACATCACGACACCAACACGCAGAGCGAGTATGAAAGAGCTCGTCACATGACCGCTAGTGCATGCTGGGAA
>JAKKZJ010000025.1:17787289-17799114 GCA_033441845.1 Pangasius mekongensis | reverse complement strand
CTGATCCACATCACGACACCAACACGCAGAGCGAGTATGAAAGAGCTCGTCACATGACCGCTAGTGCATGCTGGGAAATTAAAGGGTGCTTGTGTCAGGCTTTCCTGTGTTTTTAAAGATCTCGGGGTCACGTTAATAAAGGCCTGGAGACGAGTAAATGATCCTGGTTAAATGTAGATTGTTAAAGCAGCAGTGTGTAATATTTAGCGCCCTCTGCTGTCAGCGAGGTGATGTGCAGTGGCAAAGAAAACACTGAAAATGTTATTAACATCTCATGATTTTAAAAACAAGGGGAGGTTGATGACTGGTCCTGATTAGATTATATTGGAGGCGGGGCTAATTTCAGGGCCAGAAAATGTAAACAAAAGTCAGAAAAGAATAAACAAGCAAGATTTGTTTAAGTGTGATGTTCTGAATAATATTGTGCTTTAATTAGATGTGTTTAAATGATATGATTATTACATTATATTATTTATAAACACTTTAAAATATTACAAAGTGCACCTTTAATATAAAGATGAAATTATTTAATCTAATGTGTGCAATATGCCCCAAACCCCACAGGCAAATAAATACAGTATATAATAATAATAATAATAATAATAATAATAATAATAATAATAATAATAATAAATTTGACTATAAAATGTAAATGGACAGCCTGGGGACTGTGACCTTTGACCTGGAAAGGAATTTTAAAATGCTGTTGGTTATTGATTTCAGGCCTCGGAGTTGATGTGGAAAAAGATTACTTTTATTATCTTAATTTTAGCCTCAATTTTTATAACAGTTTTTTTTAATGAAGTCATTTCACCTTCATGACATGAGGTCACATGATCAGTGTGTGGCGCTGTGTTTCATTTCTGTCTCTGATTTCTGTACAATAAAAATCTATTTCTATATTTGCAATAAATTTGTATCCAAAAGATCAGTGTGTTCCTCTGGCTGCGTCCTTCCTGTGTCTCAGAGTCTCTGTTTATTTTACTGGACTGGGATTCAGAGCCGAGTGTGTGCCGGAGCAAAGGGTTTGGGGTTTTTGTATTCTCCTTTCATCATAGTGTGTGTGTGTGTGTGTGTGTGTGTGTGTGTGTGTGTGTGTGTGTGTGTGTGTGTGTTTTTTGTGATGAGAGAAAGAGGTGAAGTCCTTAGAAATTACTGTTGTCAAGTTCTTACAATCACACACACACACACACACACACGAGTAACACTCTTCCATTTTCATCTTCTTCTTGACAGACAGAGAGAGACAGAGAGAGAGACAGAGAGAGAGAGAGAGAGAAAGAGAGAGTCTATTCATGGTCAGTGTTTATTTTATTCAGTGCTGTTTTTCTTTTCCTTTATTTGTTGATATTGTTTGTCTATTTAACTTTTTATATTGCTCTATAATTTGCTTTGGCAACATTTTTAAAACAGTCATGTTAATAAAGCACACTGTGAACCTGAGAGAGGCACACACACAGAGAGAGAGAGAGAAAGAGAGAGAGAAAGAGACAGAGAGAGAGACAGAGAGACAAAGAGAGTAAGAGAGTGTGATAGAGAGAGACAGAGAAAGAGAGTGAGAGTGAGATAGAGAGAGAGAGGGGTGAGATAGAGAGAGAGACAGAGTAAGAGAGTGAGAGAGGGGAGAGAGAGACAGAGAGACAGCGAGAGAGACAGAGAGAGGGAGAGAGACCGAGACAGAGAGAGGGAGATAGAGATAGAGAGAGAGAGAGAGAGAAAAAGAGAGAGAGAGAGAGAGAGAGAGAGAGAGAGGTGGGATCAATGTAATAAAGGCAGTGTTCTGTTTAAATGTAAAGTTCCTCCTGATTTTAATTATATTTCAGAATTTGTGTAAAAATCCAAACTGCTCTAAAAGTAGGAAAAGTTCTGAGATACTGGAGTCAGGACCTGGCAGAGATAAAAGGACGTCGTCGGCATAGAAACTAATTTCATATCCCTCCCTTTATCGTGGTATTTTTGCGTCACAGCCTGAGCTAGGGGTTGTGTAAACAGAGGAAAGGAAGCCGGAGCCGTGGACCATCTCACAGTTTCCTCTCTCCACTTGTAGCAGATATAGGGTTTTACACAGATCTTACACACTGTACGTTTCAGATCAGATCCAGTCCAATTAATGTTTAGATTTTTTTAAAAAAAGGTCAAATTTTAAAAAGCCCATTATAAAAATCTGGTAACCCAGCAACATCGAGTACTTGTGTCCATTAAACCCAAAGTTCTGTCCAAGCCCAGTCCCCTGCCATGCGTAACAGCCCATGGGTCCAGTGAGGAGTCTCTCAGTGACCTGGAGACAAAAGGCTGCAGTTCTGCAGGCCAACTGGACCAGCCCCTGCCTCCCTCCTGCTTGGGCAGATGGAGAACACTCTGAAGAAGCCCACTAGCAGGGCCTGGATGGTTACTAGCAGATTTGGTGGCGGATCCACACATGCCAGCTTGTGCCACAGGGATGATGCCACTAAGTTGTTGATGACCAGCGTTCGCCCCTGTAGGACATCTTAGGGCCCATCCACTTCCACCTGCTCAATCTGCCCTTTACATGTTCAACCACACCCTCCCAGTTTTATTTAAGAACTCAGTGCTGCCCAGATAAACTCCGAAGCATTTAAAACCACCCTTTTTCCACACCAAGCCTTCTGGTAGTGTAGGCTATCCATCACCCCACTCTCCAACTAAAATAGCTTCACTTTTGGCCCAGTTTCCTTTAGCGGATGATAAAATCTCAAAGTCTTTTAAAATATGAATTAAAATATTCACACCTGTCTGTGCTCCCACCATTACGACCAGGTCCTGTGCATATGCTGAAAGACAGAGAGGAGCAGTGGAGTGAGGTACATTACAACCAGAGAGCTGACTCCTCAGTTTACATAAACGAGGTGTGATTGCTAGCGTGTACAGCGTACCTGACCGGGAACAGCCGGTCTAATGCCTCTGTACACTCTAAAATGGGCACCTAAACCACCATTAAACCACCAAAACCTGGGTTTCAACCCGGTCAAACTCCTTTTCCTGGTCTAGAAGAATGAGACCAGTCCTTAAGCCCAATAGCCTGGAGACGTCCAAAATGTCACGAATTACATATACATTGTCAAATATAGATCTGTCAGGCAAACAGTACGTCTGGTCATGGTGAATGATCTGCTCCGTTACCTTCATCAGTCTCGAGGCTAATGCTTTTGAGAGCAGCTTGCAGTCAGTGCACAGCAGTGAGACCGGGCGCCAGTTCCTCAGGTGTGTCAGGTCTTCTAGCACGTCCTGCCCTATTACTGCCCAGAAGGTTTTGTAGAACTCTACAGGGAGACCATCTATGCCTGGTGCCCATCCATTCTCCATACCCTGGAGAGCCTCATGGAGCTCTCCCAGTGTCAGCTCCCTGTCTAGTTCTCTGGCAGCTTGCTCTGACAGTTTCAGCAAATTCTCCAGAAAGCTCTCCTCCACCATCTGGACCCCTGACCGCTCACTGCTGTACAGCTTCGAGTAGAAGCTGGCTGTCTGCTTGTATGAATCTTTACTGTCCACTGTTTTGCTCTAGACCAAAGAAGAACTTAGAAGGAGCATCCATCTCAGACACAGTTTTAAAGTGTGAGCAGACCAGTGCCCCCTGTGCTGTAATGCCTAACAGGTCATTCATTATGCCCTCGCTCTCCTGTGGTCTCCAAAGACTGGAGTTCCACTATTCCAATCTCCAGAGCTTTCAGAGATCTGACAATGTCTCTTGTGACACTAAGAGTGTATATATTTTGACAAAATATTGTAATTTGTATTTTAGCCACATCCCACCACTGTGGTATAGAACTAAAAGCCACCTTCTCTGATTTAAAAGCATTCCAAGAATAAATAAAAAAATTCTCTAAAATCAGTGTCTTCTAAAAGTAGGGTGTTAAAGTGCCAGTAAGCACTCCTAGGCTTTACTTTTGTTTTTACTGATAGTTCACTGTCCCATACTGTGATCGGAACAATAAAGCATTTTGTAAAACTGATCCAATCTCTCCAGGGAGAGTGTGTTGTCGATAGAGTGGGCCCACGTGTACCGCCTCTGTCTTGTATTTAAAGTTCTCCATATATCACTTAATCCATGGGCCTCCATCATCTCCCACAGGCGCTTACGGGAGGCTACATGAGGTTCTGCACGGTTCCCATCCAAGTTATCAGCTGCTCAGTTAAATTCCCCACCCAAAATTCAAACGTCAGCAGTGCTGCAGTTAGCAATTACATTATTCAACTTATCTAAAAAAAAACATTCTCTCCACTGCAGCGGGTGGGAGTGTACACGCAGATAAACACAAGCATCTCATTCGCATAAAAAGCTTTCACTTTTAAAAGCCTCCCATTTAAAAACTCTTCTACTGTGTAAGAACTAGGAGTAAAGTTGTGAGCAAGCAGTAAGGCAACCCCACCACTAAGTCATGGACTCTGACTTAAAATGGCCAGCCGTCCCACTCCTTCACCCAATCAGCAGCGCTGCTGACATCACTGGGGGTCTCCTGTAACACAGCAACATCAGTATGCTTCTGCTTCACTAGTTCATACAGCTTTACTCGCGTTCCATATTCTCTTGCCCCATTAATATTCAAACTCGCAACTTGAATCCCATGCATTAAAAAGTAATGTAGATAAAAAAAACATTCCAACATCAAACACATCAAACTCTCTACAGGTCATCATCAGAAGCCTCTCTATTTACTTCGGTAATCAGTTTCTTCAGTCGAAAGATTTCTACGTCAATAAAAGCTCCTTCTCCTTCTCCTTCTCCTCCTCCTCCCCCTTCTCCTTCTCCTTCTCCTTCTCCTTCTCCTCCCCCTTCTCCTTCTCCTTCTCCTCCTCCTTCTCCTTCTCCTCCTCCTTCTCCTTCTCCTCCCCTTCCCCCTTCTCCTTCTCCTCCCCCTTCTCCTTCTCCTCCTCCTTCTCCTTCTCCTTCTCCTCCCCCTTCTCCTTCTCCTCCTCCTCCCCCTTCTCCTTCTCCTTCTCCTTCTCCTTCTCCTCCCCCTTCTCCTCCCCCTCCCCCTCCCCCTCCTCCTTCTCCTTCTCCTCCCCCTTCTCCTCCCCCTCCCCCTCCCCCTTCTCCTTCTCCTTCTCCTCCGCCGGCCGAGCCGCTCAGAAACACCGGGGTCACTCTGTCTCTCAGGACAAGAAGAACTGTTATACCGCATTTAAAGCACTTCATGTCTACGTCAGAAGTCACAACGATACTGTAGTCAAGTCCATCAACACTGAATTTAAACACGAGGTTTAGTTCTTCTACACTATCTGAGAATCATAAAAACTGCTCTCCTAAACGACACCAGGTGTTTATCCAGCGGGGACTTACAGCCAGGGGGATCTTCTTTATGGGGAGACCAGCACCCACACCCACACACTCGCCCCACACACTCGCCCCACACACTCGCCCCACACACCACCCGCACACCACCCGCACGCTTGCCCCGCACCGCACACTCGCCCCGCACCCACACCCACACACTCGCCCCACACACTCGCCCCACACACCACCCACACACTCGCCCCACACACTCGCCCCACACACCACCCGCACGCTCGCCCCGCACCGCACACCACCCACACACTCGCCCCACACACCACACACACACACCACCCGCACACCACCCACACACTCGCCCCACACACCACCCACACACCACCCGCACACCACCCGCACGCTTGCCCCGCACACCACCCGCATACCCGCCCCACACACCACCCGCATACCACCCACACACTCGCCCCACACACCACCCACACACTCGCCCCACACACCACCCACACACTCGCCCCACACACCACCCGCACACCACCCACACACCACCCACACACCACCCGCACACCACCCGCACGCTCGCCCCGCACACCACCCACACACTCGCCCCACACACCACCCGCACGCCCGCCCCACACACCACCCGCACGCTCGCCCCGCACACCACCCGCACACCCGCCCCACACACCACCCGCATACCACCCACACGCTCGCCCCGCACACCACCCGCATACTCGCCCCACACACCACACACACACCACCCACACACTCGCACCGCACACCACCTGCCCCACACACCACTCGCACACCACCCGCACGCTCACCCCGCACCGCACACTCGCCCCACACACCACCCGCCCACCACCCGCACGCTCGCCCCACACACCACCTGCACACCACCCGCATGCTCGCCCCGCACCGCACACTCGCCCCGCACACTCGCCCCGCACACTCGCCCCGCACACCACCTGCACACCACCCGCATGCTCGCCCCGCACCGCACGCTCGCCCCGCACCGCACACTCGCCCCGCACACCACCCGCACACCACCCGCACGCTCGCACTGCACACCACCCGCCCCACACACCACCTGCATACCACCCACACACTCGCCCCACACACCACCTGCATACCACCCACACACTCGCCCCACACACCACCTGCATACCACCCACACACTCGCACCGCACACTCGCCCCACAAACCACCCGCACACTCGCACCGCACACCACCCGCACGCTTGCCCCGCACACCACCTGCCCCACACACCACCCGCACACTCGCCCCACACACCACCCACACACCACCCACACACCACCCGCACCGCACACTCGCCCCACACACCACCCACACCGCACACTCGCCCCACACACCACCCGCCCACTCGCACCGCACACTCGCCCCACACACCACCCACACGCTTGCCCCGCACACCACCCGCACCGCACACTCGCCCCACACACCACACACCACCCGCACCACTCGCCCCGCACACTCGCAAGATGCCAACCGCTCTTGCGTGCTCTACATGCAACACATGCGCAGAGAGAGAGAGAGAGAGAGAGGGAGAGAGAGAGAGAGAGACAGAGGTGTAATGAGTGTGTTTGTGTCGATACAGCAGTAGTGTAATGAACTCTGTGACTCTGCACTCTGTGGAGCACACACCACTAATAACACTGTGTTACCTAATGACACACATTCTTCACTCTAACAGCTGTGTGTGTGTGTGTGTGTGTGTGTGTGTGTGTGTGTGTGTGTGTGTGTGTGTGTGTGTGTGTGCTCGTCTACTGAAACTGTAGTTCTGATTTCTTCATTTCAGGTTTAAAACACAGAGATACAAAATAATCAGCTCCTATGCAGATATGTGCCTCTCTCTCTCTCTCTCACACACTCACACACACACACACACACACTCACACACACACACACACACATAGGTTTACAGTTAGACGTGTTAATTTCCTGCTGATTCTCTGTAACGATCCCTACAGGCCGTGTTCACACCGCTGAGAGCAGAGAGTTTTAACTAAATGGATTTTCCAACGTGTGATTACACACAGCTTATCTCTCCTGTGTGTGTGTGTGTGTGTATTATATATTAGATGATGTGGTCACTCACTGTCCCTCACCTGCTAGCAGGTGTGTGTGTGTGTGTGTGTAAACATTTGAATGGTTTTAGTGATAGATCCTCCTCATTATGAAAGTACGGTACATATTACTGTACCAGGAAGACTGCAGCACTTACAGTTACCTACTGCTTCTCAGTTCCAAATATCCGGATGATACCTGCAACAGCACAGCGCCACACGTTCGGCTCAAACCGCTGCCCAGCCTCCGTCACGCTCGTCCCTTGGGTGACAACATGGCCACCCACAGTCCCTCTGATTTCATCCGTTATTGTGTTCCTGACTCCTCTTCCCCGTCCTCTCCTTCTCCCCACCCTTCTTAACCCCCTCCTCCTCTCTGTAAATATTGGCCTCCACTGTTGTCCAAACCGAATGCTGACCTGCGGTCTATTTATAGTGCTCAAGCTCTGATTTGTAAGTGAACTCATTATGTACAAGTGTTTTCACACTTGTGTCAATAGACTATAAGAAATAGCGCAGCAATGTGTTTGCAGTTTTGCCAGAAGTTGTTGTTCACTGGTCCACGTATCTGGCACAGTTTTGACGTGTAAAGCACAGAGCGTGCATTCAGGGTGGCGCACTTGGGAAATGCAGTGGCTACAAATGTTAATGGTTTCAGAGATAGTGCTTCAAGAATCACTGTTAGTGTTTAATCATTCAGAAAAAGAAACATCACTGTAAACATCACTGGCTGCAGCTTTAAAGTTAAACTCCAGTATTTTTAAAGCTTAATCTGAGGCCCAGAGGCTGGACTTTAGAGAGGCTTCAGTTTGTGTATAAATGAAGCTGTAGGTGTGCTGAGACGGAGCTACCTTCTCAGAGGGAAGAATCTGGTGTCTGATGGCGGAGGGATACCGCAAACCCTTCAGGACAGTGTAAAGTAACCGGAACTACTTTCTGTTTTTTACTGAATTACTGCAGTGTGGGATAAAAGAAAAAAAAAAAAAGATAGAAGCTTAGTAAGGTGCACAAACACGAACAAGACTTCACAGTGAGATGCTGGAACATGAGCTTCTAAACAGACAAACTAATCAAATGCTAAACAGAAAACAGGTGAAGGAGAATATATTACAGAACTGACCAATGAGAGGACAGGGGCGGAGACAGGACGAGGAAGCAAATTGAAAGCACTTCAAAATAAAAGCACGTGCGCGAGGACAAACCCATCGTGTGCTGAGGGAGAATTCGTGATGGATCTGCTGTGTGTTTTTAAAAAGTCCTGACTTTAGAGGAGAGTACAGTAAATATAATAACGCTAAGATATTCACACAGGAAATATAATAAAGCTGAAATATTCACAAAGGAAATATAATAAAGCTGAAATATTCAGACAGTAAATATAATAAAGCTGAAATATTCACACAGTAAATACAGCGACGCTAAAATATTCACACACTCATATCAGAGAAAACACAGCGGCTTTGCTGAGTACGTCGAAGTGATTTGGCACCGTAATGTTTTACTCACACAGCTCTGATATTTGTTTCTTTTTTCATCTTTCTCTCTTTGCTGAAATGAATTCACACACACACACACACACACACACACACACACACACACACACACACACACACAGGACAGTGATTTAAGACTCTCATTTGTTCGCGTTAATGGAAATACACAACCGGTACGCCCACACAAGTGTGCTCACACACACACACACACACACACATGCAGTATATATAATCTTTACGCTGAGGTGTTCTGGGTGAATAGCTGTATTGTTTTGTTTTTGCTTCTCTATTTAATCTCTTTAATCATTTAATGGTTTGTTCCCTGGCCACGTACACACTGTATGCACTATATGTATAATTTATTCTGCTGGTAATAAATACAATAAATGTGCTAGAAATCATTTCTATGAATAATCCATAAACCAGGCTATATGGTATATGCACATATAGATACGTACACTGCACTCGTAATGTCACACCTCTGATGAGGAAAGTTTGAAAAAGAAAACGCCCCTCAACTCGGAATTCCTACTCGGGAACTCGGGACGCTCTCCTCAACCCCGAGTTCAGGAAGTGACGTCAAATCCTCATGGCGTCTCGCAGCATCAGCAGTAAACACAGCAGCACGTCTTACCTTTAAATGAGGTCTGCTGTATATACACACATTAGCTTTAGGTCACATGTCAAATACACAGCACTCAGCACAGTTAGCCAGCTAGCCAGCTAGCATGTTGCTAACCAAACTAGTTTTCACCACTCTGTAGCTCGAACGCATGGAGGCTGAAATTCCGAGCTCCGACTTCACACTTCTGATGAAAATGGAACGCAGCATAAAGCGAGCAGATCACTGATGGGTTTGCTGAAGAACAGAAAGTAATTTGCTGTGTGTTGTTCCTGTAATAGAGGGAGAAAAACACAGACGTTGCTGATACAGAACGAAATCAAATCCCGGATTAGCTCCAGGAAATGACGCCGTTTCACCGGAGCACTAACGCTTGCGTGGTCTCTGTTGGGCTACTGATTATGGAATGTGCGCAGAGTGAAGGGAAGCTGGTGTAATAACAGTGATGTGATATTTCAGTGCTGGAGTTCGTTCAGTCATGTTCCTGATCAGTGATGAATGAGCTGATAATCCCTGTCCTCCTTAATGAGGTCTCAGTGTGAGTCAGGAACACTCATTTCCTGTGTGTACGTCACTGTTTCTGAGCGTGTGTGTGTGTGTGTGTGTGTGTGTGTGTGTGTGTGTGTGAGAGAGAGCTGTTGAATTCTGGATTGTGATTGATCAGAAGGTGGTGATTAATTTTCTGTAACAGCAGCTCTGACAGTAGTGCAGGTTCTTTTATGTTATCGTTTCCATAGTAACAGCTCATTCACAAGGACTTGTACAGCAGACAGATTAAACTTTTTTTTCTCAAAGTAAGGAGACGTTTATGTAACAGTTATGGAAGGAGTCTCCAGTGTCAGTGCTTTGTAACAGTCAGAGGTGAAGCTGGAACTTTAAGTTTTCTGACGTCTTCAGGACAGAGGAGTTTACGCTGCTTTGCGATTTCTCGGTAACGTGCGGAACAAGCTGCGATTTTTTTTTGTCTTATTAACTTTCTTGAAGAAAGACCCTTGGGGACGTGCTGTTATAGGAAAATAATCAACATCAGGGCAGTAACAGTAGCTCTGCTTCATCACACCATCCTATCATGGATGAATTTCCTATAAGAACACGCCCCCATCGTGTTTTACTCCGTACATATGGAAGTCTTTAAGGTCTTCATGGAGAAACACATTGTAAAGTCTAATCTTCTGGTTTTAAACACTCGGTCGTGCTCGATGACATCGGCAGTGACATCATCGGGCTCTCAGAGGAGAGGCGTGTCTGGAGGCGTGTCCACGGTTATCCAAACGAAGCCCCGCCTTAATTCGGAGAGTGAAACCTCTGATCTCTGAGCACACAGCGGGTTTATTTCCTTACTCACGTCACCACCTCGCTTTAACACACACTCAGGATCAATTACAGAGTCAAACTGGGACAAAAAAATGACAGACCACAGCACTTATTCATCCAAATATTACATCCTAATCCTAAACTAGCTATAAGTTATAAGCTGAAAGATGAAATAAAAGTACAGATGATAAGGGTACCACACAGCAACAGGGGCAGGTACCCGTGAGAAAGACTGAGATTCCTCCCAGGTGTCCCTCTGAGGAACCCTGTAAAGGTTCGGTGTAGAACTCTGCCACAGTGTTTTCCACTCAGACAGGGTTCCAGGCCAAGAATCCAGAGAACCCTTAAAGAACCCTTTATGAGAAAATAAAAGAAAAACGTATAAGAACTCCAAACTATTGTTCATTATTTTCTTCTTAATGTCTAGAAGCTGTCAGGAGTTTAACATGCAGCTTCTTGGTCTACTCTTTTACAAGAGGGTTCTTTAAGGGTTCTTTAAGGGTTCTTTAATGGTTCACTGGATAGTTAAGGGTTCTGAGACCCTGTGTACGAGGAAAACACTGGTGTAGGGTTCGACACAGAACCTTTAAGGGTTTTCCCAGAGGGACACTGATGCACCACTGAGAGGTCTTCATTATTTACGCGAGTACCTGCTTCACAGCCAGTTAAGGTGAAATTTCATTGTTTGTCTGATTGCATTAAATCCTGAGTCACAGAACCGTTATGGGTTTCTTCAGAGGGACGACTGAGCATCAAGGTTCTATATTAATCTAACAGCATACTGCAGAATGCTCTCAGCCAATCAGAACACAGCGTACTGCTCTCAGCCAATCAGAACACCCCGTACTGCTCTCAGCCAATCAGAACACCCCGTACTGCTCTCAGCCAATCAGAACACAGCGTACTGCTCTCAGCCAATCAGAACACACCGTACTGCTCTCAGCCAATCAGAACACCCCGTACTGCTCTCAGCCAATCAGAACACAGCGTACTGCTCTCAGCCAATCAGAACACACCGTACTGCTCTCAGCCAATCAGAACACACCGTACTGCTCTCAGCCAAT
>JAKKZJ010000025.1:17727318-17742718 GCA_033441845.1 Pangasius mekongensis | reverse complement strand
GTGAGATTAGTGTAGGATAGTGGGATTAGTGTAGGATAGTGAGATTAGTGTAGGATAGTGAGATTAGCGTAGGATAGCGAGATTAGCGTAGGATAGCGAGATTAGCGTAGGATAGCGGGATTAGTGTAGGATAGCGGGATTAGTGTAGGATAGCGGGATTAGTGTAGGATAATGAGATTAGTGTAGGATAGCGGGATTAGTGTAGGATAGTGAGATTAGCGTAGGATAGAGAGATTAGTGTAGGATAGAGAGATTAGTGTAGGATAATGAGATTAGTGTAGGATAGCGGGATTAGTGTAGGATAATGAGATTAGTGTAGGATAGAGGGATTAGCGTAGGATAGTGGGATTAGTGTAGGATAGTGAGATTAGTGTAGGATAGCGGGATTAGTGTAGGATAATGAGATTAGTGTAGGATAGTGGGATTAGTGTAGGATAGTGAGATTAGTGTAGGATAGTGGGATTAGTGTAGGATAATGAGATTAGTGTAGGATAGTGGGATTAGCGTAGGATACAGGGATTAGCGTAGGATAGAGGGATTAGCGTAGGATACAGGGATTAGTGTAGGATAGCAGGATTAGCGTAGGATAGTGGGATTAGTGTAGGATAGCGGGATTAGCGTAGGATAGAGGGATTAGCGTAGGATAATGAGATTAGCGTAGGATAGCGGGATTAGCGTAGGATAGCGGGATTAGCGTAGGATAATGAGATTAGTGTAGGATAGCGGGATTAGCGTAGGATACAGCGATTAGCATAGGATAGAGGGATTAGCGTAGGATAGCGGGATTAGCGTAGGATAGAGGGATTAGCGTAGGATAGTGGGATTAGCGTAGGATAGAGGGATTAGCGTAGGATAGTGAGATTAGCGTAGGATACAGGGATTAGCGTAGGATAGCGGGATTAGCGTAGGATAGAGGGATTAGCGTAGGATAGTGGGATTAGCGTAGGATAGTGGGATTAGCGTAGGATAGCGGGATTAGCGTAGGATAGCGGGATTAGCGTAGGATGTAGGAGTTCCTAGTGTAGGAACAGAATGATGGGTGAATATGAGAGCAGTTTTTTTTACAGATATTGTTAGTTGAGCTAATGTGGCGCTAATTCCACATCATACAGTAGGAGGAGTTTGTGGTCTTGAGGAGGGTCATGAGGGCAGAAGGCACACACACAGTTCAATAAAAAACAGAAGCACCTTAAAATACTGCAGTGGATAATGAAAGCAGCTAGTTCTGTGTTTCACTCTCTACACGTTAGCAAAAATAAAAGCCGTCTCTACGGAGGATGCTTTTCTGCTGGAAATTAATCAGCCTCACCTGCTGTGCAGCCTCACGCTAACTCTCTGTTTCTCCTCTCTTTTATTTCTGCTAAATACGGACAAACATTCCTTGTCTTCAGCCTGACAAAGCTCTGCTTCGCGCTTTAGAATTATGTATACGGCTATTATTTACGTCCAGCCAACAGCGTGCTTTTCTCACCTGCTGCTCTGCATTGGTACGACTCCGCAGCCCGCCTCGGCCACCAGCAGATACTGACATCTTTATTTAAAATGGATTGAAAAAGACTTTCAGAGGTTCTGCTGTTTTATTTTATTGAGTTATCGCTGCATGTTTCCATTTTGTGGTCAATATCATCAGTTATCTGAGAATTTAGCTCCTGAAAATCATATCAGTTGACTCTTAACAGTGAACTACGCACTCGCACACATTCGTATTCTCTTTTATTCTTAGACTGAAACGTTATTATTTCCTTTATAGCGCCGGCCGCTCCGGGACCAGCTTTGGGTGGAAATCGGAACTTGCTGATATTAAAAGCCAGGATATGAAACAACATTCAGTTTTATGGTTTCTTTGCTTATTTTATTTTATTTTTTTTGCTCTGCAGATGTCTGAGGTGGTGTGTTATTTCCAACAACATAACAGCTGTGACGATCTGCCAAATCACAGTCGCTATCACACACGTTCTTTTGCTTAAATCACATTCATAGAGGAATATAAAAAAAACCTACTTTTTCACCCTCTTGTTTGTCTGAACTTTTAACACCACACAGATCACAGTTAAGCTTCCACAAATCAAAATGCCACACGGCTTTAACTCAGGATTTCACACAGAGTTGCTGTGTGAATTAAGCAGATGTTGGTGTTAAAGTAAGTTATTTAAATGATTCAGACGGTTCATATGAAGAATAAACACAATAGCTGTTAAGTCATTTCTCTCCAGAAGAGCAGCCAGTCATCCTGCACTAAGACAATGAGGAGGATAAAGGGACACACAGACTGCAGGTCGTCTTCAAGTGCAAAGGTTACGTCAGCGTCTCCGTGGGGAAAGTTGCTGGTATTCAGAGTCGGGTTACGCAGCTGCGTCAGTGCACTTTCCGAGCTCCACATTCAGATTGTTCAAATCACCTGCCTGTAGCTCCCAGCTCTGAGATTGCCACGTTTCTTAATGAGAAGCTTCCGAGACGAGGTTTTTAATAGCATCTAGACCAACGCCTTAAAACACAACCCTTTAAACCTGAAGAAATCAGAAATAGAAAATATGGACTGATCTTTTTTTTTTTTTTGCTGTCTCGTGTAACACCATGTGACATTAAATCAAGATACAATAAAAAAAATGATTTCAGCAAGACATATTGTAGTTACATCAAACTATCAATCAGCGGTGCTGGACTTAATTAAAGATCAGAATCGAGCTTAACTGAGACACACCTCTGTTTTAGACAGACTCCGCCCATACGTGTGTGTAACTTTCACGTCACCTCTGAGTAAAGGGTGTGGTTAACTACCCTAAGCCCTAACTTTGTGTTACCCTTCACAGAACATTCCTACTGCTCGAGACATTTATCCTCAAGGTTCTTTCTAGGGTTCTTAAGCTATAAATCATCTCTGGATGGAAATATCGCTTATATTTAATACATTGTGTTCCGGCTGCTGTTAGAGTAACAGTACAGAAGCTTCTGCGTTCCCTTTCCAAAGGTCAAGAGTACTTTTTTTTTGGCTTTACAAAGTTTTTTTTTTTTTTTTTGTAAAAAGTATCAATGCCATAAAATGTTTTCGAACTCATCGTACTGCCCTGTCTATGATGTCTGTGAAAGTTTTCTTGGACTAAAGACTCACGACTTAGCAAACAAGCACCAACCAAGCTTGCCTGATGATAGCGTCATACATTCTGTAGAATGTTGCTGTTCAATTCAGGAAAATGACAACGCGCTGATGGACGGCACGCTGGTACGATCCGTGTCTGTGTGAAAGAAATAACTCTCCACACCAGCAGGGGGCAGTAGTCTGTATTAATCCAGACTCAGTATCACAAGTCCCAAATCTCATGGCACGACTCTAATACCCTGCCTGCCGTGATCAACACGTGCAGCGCTGTTCTCTTCTACATGATGCCAAGAAAAACTAAAAAACTAATCAAATAAAATAAACCAGCAGAAAGCCTTAAAGAAAACAAGTCAGTAATAATTCAGTCGTTTAAGCTGAATTAGGAATAAATGAAATAATCATCAAATAGATCAAACAAGTCAACATTTTTCTTTCTTCTTGAGTGCCGTGTGTCTGTCACACGATTTATCAAGTCAAGTGCACGTCTGTTCTTTTCCGCACCTCCCACTGAGCTTTAATCGCTGCGACTGCACACACCATCAGCTGCCTGCCTCACTGACATGAAAGATTTATGTTTTTTCCCAACCTCGTTATTTGTCTTGCAATGACGACAACGTGGTCTTCAAAAAGCTTCTCGGGTTCTGAGCTTTATTTCGGAATGATGTATGATTCCCGAGAAAAAGGCCCACAGACATCTATTCTGGTGCAGTGACAGCAGATATTTCTATAAGCTCGAGAACATGTTGCTTCTTATGGATATTACAGGGTAAGACGTCGGGCTACTGATCGGAAGGTCATGAGTTCAATCCCCAGCACCGCCAAGCTGCCACTGCTGGGCCCTTGAGCGAGGCCCTTAACCCTCACCTGCTCAGTTATATAAATGAGATAAATGTAAGTCGTCTGGATAAGAGTCTGCCAAATGCCGTAAATGTATAGTGAAGCAGTGTCACTGCAGCAGCTTCTCTACTTACACGTGTCTGAACAGCTAGCCAGCCTGGTAATTAGCTTCTGTGACTTAATAAAATAAAGTATATCTTATTAAACACCCGGAGATATGAGCGGGTCCTGGCCCTGCCCTGAGGTCTCCATCCACTGGGATGTGCCTGATACCTCAGCTGGCTCCTCTTAATTAAAACTTCCGTAGGTTTAAATCTCCAGGACACGTGGCACTTCTGCAGCTCTACAGCTCTGCCCTTTGGATCAGTTTAGCAGCTCGTATCTCTGCAGTCGAGTCGATTCAGAGTCGAATCCTTTTCTCACTGCTGGAGTTCACCTGAAGGCGGACTGAGACCACGTCACTCAGGTGACCTCTAAAGGGGTCACACTAGACCTTCAGCGTGCGAAATTTCTATGGAGACCGCCGTGAATATGGGCGGCAACAGGATATGACATCATGCGTTGTTTTTTTTTTGTTTTCCATACATTATCAGTGCTTCCTCCATCTTGGATTCTCTGAAGAGGCCACGCTGTGACGTGTCGATCTGCTGTTGGTCACACATCTTCACGTGATACGAATTTGCAGGTCAGAGTTCTCGAAACTTGAGCTTTGGAACACAGTGAGATGTGAAACTTCTTCCCATTGAGCTCGCGTTCCCGGTCCCCAGCGTTCGCTTGGGAGTCGGAGGACACACCAGTGTTCAGTATAAACACGCTAAACGCTGCACACTCACTGAACAACGTATTCTGGCAGTGGTCTCTTACGGCACACTCCAATCAGAGCGCTCGGTTTAGGCGTAGATTATCAGCTCTGGTGGCTCGAGGTGTGTGACAGGAGGAACTCAGACAGTTCCATAATGACAAGAAGATTTAGGTTTGTCTGCAGTTTCTAATTTCAAGGTTTAAATTTAGATCTGAAAGGGTTCATATTCTATACAAAAAATAGTAAATTGCACTAGAGAACCACTGGGTGCTAAAAAGCTGTTGTCCAAGTGTGAAATTGCACCATTCACGGTGAGGAAGCTGCGATGTCCAGCTGGCAGGACGATTATACTTATGATGCTGGGAGGAAACTTGAGCATGTCGCTTAATTAGACACTTAATTGTCAGTGGGACTGACTGGGTTATTTTTACACAACAATATGTGTGTTAAGTGTGAGAGATGGCTCATAATTGGGAGTTGCTAGGCAGCCAATTTGCATTAGACTCCCCGCAATACACATTTATGCAGCTGTCTCACACCACTCGGAGACGAGAAAATAAAACCTGTCAGTGTGAAGAACCAAACTGCCAATAAACATCACATATTCCACAAGCGTTGCTTAAATAATCATAAATCATACGTACTGCTTAATGTGGTGGTGTAGCTCCTGACCAGGCTGGATAAATGAATTAGCCAGTTCATCAGTAAACTCTAACTAGAGCTTTATTACAAAACTTTTACTGACGAAAAATGTCAAAAATAAAAAAAGAGGAATACAAACTGGTAAATGAATGAATTCCCAGCCACAAGCTTCCAGTCATTAGGTTCTGTAGAGCAGCTGGCTTGTTAGTAAACTGCATTTTCCTTTAAGTGTCAGGATTTCCTGAAGCGAAGAGCAGCAGAATGTGACGCTGTGACACGTCTACACTTCTCCAGTTTGAGTCTTACAAATAATAAACTATTTGAATTGGAAATTTTGAGCTAAACCTCATTAAAATGTGACACAAAATGGTCAATTAATAAGGTTTCAGGCAGAGCCTCTGGCTTTTACTCCTCAAATACACAGGACGTCAGATAAAATGAGGCAGAACGGTAAATTAATAACTGCTAGGAATATTAAAGAGTGCAGTTAGCGGTTTGGAGAAGGAAAAAGGAGAACGCCAGCTCATTAATACACAGTTTTCTCGTGAATCTCAGTGCTTCCTGAATCGAAATGTATCGAGAGCCAACGCGAAATGGTGTTAAAATCCCAGGGACGTACACACGGGTGCAGCTCCAGGGCCAGAGAGAGCGACCGGAGAAAGCAGAGGAGATACTCTGATATTTTTACACACAGTCTGTTTGAGGAAAGTGGGACGGACCTCTGTTCGCTCGATGCTCCTCTCGAGACCTTTAGTAAATAAGACAGGAGAGAAAGAAACCACGGGGGATCGGAGGGAGAACGAGGAAACGAGGGACTTATTAAAGCGCAGCGATCTCCCTCTGATGCCTCATTAAGATCAGAATCAATACAGCAGTGCTGCTGCTTGACTCTTCTTCCTGGTGGTTCTGCAGAAAGGCCACGGATGAAATAAAATCATTGCTTATTCTCCTGCATGTAGCTTTATTCACTAGTGGATTCAGTCAGGTACAAAAGTCTGAGTGTACCACCAAGAGCTGCTTTTATTTCATCAGTTATCTCCACATCGGTCTTCATCTGGTCATGGGATCTAAGAGCCCACTGGCCGTCCTGCCAGAGACGCGGAAACCCCTGATGAGTGCACAGCGTTGCCGTAGGGAGGTAAAGAAGAGGTTTGTTGCGTAAAGCTGCTCATATCGAGCATCAGCCTGCTGCATCAGTCTGTAGGTCTCATGTTCTGCTCTGCTCTGCTCTGCTGCTGACATCAGGTTTCATTCTTCACACTTGTTAATGATGTGTAGAGATGATTCAGACCCATGCTGGATTTTCAGCAGTAGTTAATCCAGCTCATCTTCACTCCACACATCACTCCTCACGTTCCTCAAGGTGAACGAGCTTTGGGCTGTCTCCGTGTGTTTGGACTTCTCTCCTGCTCAGCACACACACACACACTGTACTACTGCCCCTGAGGTCGACTGCAGCGTGTGTTTTACTTTGTATTCTATATACTGACCCACTGAAGGATCACCTAAACCTACAATGAGCAAAAGAGAAAATGTCTTGACTTGGGTGGTGCAGTGGTGGTGCTGCTGCTTCATGGCTCCAGGCTCCTGTGTGGAGTTTGTGTGCATGTTCTGCTCATGTTCCTGTGGCTTTCATCCCACCTCCCACAAACATGCTAGTAGGTGAGTTGGCTATGATAAATTACCCCTGTGTGTGAATGAGTGTGCGCATCGTACCTCGTGATGAACATCTCCCAGCGTTCCCGGGATAGGCTCCGGATTTAACTCCACCCTGGTCAGGATAAAGCGCTCAGTGACTGTGACTGATCACTGACGTCTTCCACACTAACACTAACTTCCTCTCTAACAGAGTTTCAGCTTCCCACTGCTTTTAAACCCTGACCTCCGTGTACTAGCGTGTGGATGTTCTACAAAGCACTTCTGAACATTGCTGTGGATAAAGACATCTGGTAAATGCTATAAATATCAATATAAATATAAATCCAGTCCAGGAGCCTGGATAAAAATGGCTCAGGTTTAATTTGGAAAGATCTTCATTTGGGTCACTAAGTGTTGGATTTGTGCTAACTCCAACCTGTTCTGTGAGCACGGCCTAATTCAGGCCCTGTCAGGTGATCGGTGCTAAGAAATGACAACAGTGAACACTGTGTGTTAGGATGTAGTGGCACAGCACCCCTGGGTTTTTATCCAAGTTAACATCATCGAGCAAAACAATAACTATAAGGGAAGCAAAACATACAGTCATTATGATAAAACAGCAGCATAATAACAAAAAGGGAGTAATCAAACAAACCAAAGAAAGAAAGAAAGAAAGAAAGAAACAGAAAGAAAAGCTGAACAAGGAAGAGAGCTTCATCAGCCACAGAACTCTCAGCTCCAGGTGAACCTGATGAGGGACAATAACGAGACTCCGCCCCCAATTCCACGCCGCAAGAAGAGCATGCTCACACTTCTCTTTATTTCTGTTTCTCTCTTTCTTTTGCTCTTTATATCTCTTTCTTTTTCTCTTTTCCTTCTGTCTCACTTTATCTCACTTTATTTCTGCCTCATTTGGCCTCACTCTTTCTTCCCTTTCCTTCCTCTTTCTTTCTTTACCTACACCCCATCATGCTCTCTCTCTCTCTCTCTCTCTCTCTCTCTGCAGGCTCTCAGGTCGAGGAGTCCTGTCCTCTGAACCACATGCGGTGTGTGGGTACAGGGGTGTGTGTGTCGTTCTCTCAGGTGTGTGATGGTGTGGCAGACTGTGAAGACGGAGATGACGAGGGCGTCCACTGCAGAGGTGAGCTCACACGCTTCACCACTCCGCTGCAAACCCGTGTGTGTTCCTGTCTCCTCGCGTTCTGCTGAGTGTTCTCAGAGCGCATCACGTCTACACCACAGCGCTGCTCACTTCTCCATCCCGATTGGTCAGAAGCTGTTGATTCATTTTCTGTAACAGCAGCTCTGACAGTAGCGCAGCTGCAAATCACAGCTTTTAATATTAATATATTAATGCACTATTGTTTAATTCTGTATCTATAGCAACAGGTAAATTGCTGTGGTATAAGAGGAATAAAACACTTCTGTTAGAGGATAATAATCAACTCTGGTTCATCACACCACCACTCAGTATTTTACTGTAACACACACATGCGCGCGCACACACACACACACACACACACACACAGTGTTTATAATTTATCATACATAGATTTTTCTCGTGTTGTGCAGAGATGAAGAAATGTGATGAAATAGGAATAAAATCCTAAAGTACAGGTTAAGTGTCAAAAGCAATCATGTCTTAAACTATTAAAAAACCATGAGCAGTATTTTAAGGATGTAAATTATAGTGAGCTGTGTGTGTGTGTGTGTGTGTGTGTGGCAGTGATTTATGGAATATGAGTTAATCTGAGCTTTTGGTGAGGGTTAGTGTTATTAACATGAGAGGTTCAGCAGGAACGCTGTAATGAGGCGTACAGAGACACTGAGTCAGAGAGGAGCTCCACCTGCTCATGACCTCCATCGCCAACCGTGTGTGTGTGTGTGTGTGTGTATGTGAGAGAGAGAGTGTGAATCCCATGCAGTGCAGTTTATACCCTGTACTGTGGAGTCTATAACAGATTTAATATAGTAGCTGGATTGCAGTCCATTTCTCAGTTGCAGCTGATATTGTGCTGTTTTTTTTAACACGTTTGTGTGAACGTTTTTCGAGGCTGTAGTTTGGGCTCCTGAGCGGCGCAACAGAACAGAGAAGCGCTCAGCCCACCGTCCAGAGATCACGAGTTTGATCGCTGCCGCAGCCGTCTGATGTCAGGAGTCGAGAGCAAAATTGTGTGTGTGTGTGTGTGTGTGTGTGTGTGTGTGATCGAGGGCGTCTGCGAGCTCGCTCATGCAGCACAGGGGAGATAAAATGGAGGAGGTAAAAACAAAAAACCCAGAAGAGAGTGTATCTGGGAGTGGTGTACGTGTGTGGAGATTTGAGCTGGGCGATGAGACGATGGAATCGGACCCCAGTGAAGGTGTAATGAGCACTAATCCCTGACACACCCTCGCTATGGAGAACTGGATGGATGTGCTGTTAAACAACTCGGATATTTACAACATGTTTACTAATCCTACAGATGATAATAAAAGGAATGAAGTTAATAATACATGAGCAGAAGCAGCTGAAATGAAACTCCCCGTGAAGCGGCTGCGTGTGAGAAAGCGAGACGAGAGCTGTATTTAGTAGAAAAGCTTTTTATCATTTTCGTTTGAACTTCCTGATGATGAAAGCCTTGCGCACGTCCTTATCGGGTTCTCCCTCTCGGCTCTGTGTTCGGCCCGGGTGTAGCGGCCGAGCACGGCGCCCCACGTGTACGCGCCCATGACGTGATCTGACGCTCGGCTTCTGGTTTTTGTAGCCTTTAGGTTGAAGGTGCGTGTGATTTGAGCGCGGCTGTTAAAGTGCGAGCGTAATGAGAAAAAGGAGGGAAAAGTAGCCATGATTAATAGCCAAGCAGCTGCTAATTCAGTCTGCATGTGAGTTTTGGTGCGTAATACAAGTGAAGGCTGAAAGGTACTTTAGTAATAAAATCGCAGCGTTGGGATCTAGCTGGCTGTCTCTGTGCTTTGTTCCAGCTGGGCCACTCACTTTACATCAGCTGCTCCTTCATTTTCAATTTTCCAGCAGGTTTTTAACAGCCGTATTAACAGGAACTTAATTATTACAAGCGAAGAGACATGAAGAACCCAGGAGTTTAAAAACAAAAGAATCGCCTGCTGGTTTTTAGCTGATCTAGTCTCATAAATAATAAAACATTCTGGAAATGAAACTCGGCGTGTGCTGAAGATTTCACTCTGGCGTCGCTTGTTACGTTTTAATTAATTAGTGTAATTACTCATAACATTCTACAACTGAGCCTGGAATGTTTATACTTAAAAACAAATAGATAAAGCTTACACACACACACACACACACACACACACACGCAGAGGTGTTTGATAATGACTTATTGTCGAGTGCTTGTGTCTGGTGAGAAGTTTTTCTCTCGGGTGTTTAATTACGGCTGGTAGAAAGGAACAGGCGAGAGCGTGCATCATCTTCACCTCACAGTGACCTGCTCTCTCTCTCTCTCTCTCTCACACACACACACACACACACACACACACACACACACACACACACACACACACACACTCTCACACACACACACACACACGCACGCTAATAGACAAGCCCTCAGGAGTGTACAGTTTTAGAATATTTACACTGTGAACATTTCCAGCATTTGACATCTGATCCGTTTTTGGCTGGAGAGTGGAAAAACAGATGGAGAGAAGCGCACTCTTCCCTGGAGCATCTTAAAGAGTAGTGTGTGTGTGTGTGTGTGTGTGTGTGTGTGTGTGTGTGGAGTGAAGTGTGTCATCAGATATGATTCACATAAAGACTAATTTTGACAGAGAGAGAGTGAGTATGTAATTTAGGAGTGTGTGTGTGTGTGTGTGTGTGTGTGTGTGTGTGTGTGGTTATGGTAGGCCAGGTGTGTGTGTGTGTGTGTGCTGTTTGATCTCTGATTCATGGAGAGTGATTCATTCCTCCACTTGTGGGTTTTATTATCATATTAATGACAGGAGGACTAAATTTACTTTCTCCTCTCTTCCTCTCTCTCTCTCTCTCTCTCCCTCTCTCCCTCTCTCTCTCACTTCCTCTCTCTCCCTCTCTCTCTCTCTCTCTCTGTTATTGTTTCAGCAGTCCCACATTTCTGTGCTACTTAATAGAATGAAATTCTAATAACTTTAAAACACACCATTTTGGGACGTGAACTTTGACTACAGAGCAGAACAGATTTTTTTCCTCTCCTTCCTCTTTCATGCCTGTCGCGTGTGTGTGTGTGTGTGTGTGTGTTTCTCTCTCTCAGATAGTGTTGAGTGTAAGTGGTGAAGTGAAGTGTTGATTGGACACTGAGGGCAGCGTCAGGTTTCACAGGTACACCTCCATCTCTCCGTGTGTTTCCTTCTCTCACATCTGCACACTGCACCGTGAATCTGTTTTTGTTTATTTATTTGTTTATTTATTTATACGGCGTGTGCAAGTTTTTTTTTCTCCGCTATTCTGAACGTACAGCTCGGTTCTCTGCAGTTGTACAAGCTGTAGAAGTTGCAGCAGGCACATGATGAGGTTCATCATCAAATCCAGATTGTGATGTTTTAAGATTTCTGAAACAATAACGCACACGTCGAAAACGTTCCGTCCACGCAGCGTCTGGGGGGAGTGTAAAAACACACACACCCCCAAAACAGAGTTTGGCTTGAAGTAGTGTACGTCTGGAGTTTTGCGGTTTGATAAGACGATGGAATCAGATATCAGTGATGTCTAAGATCAGCACTAATCCCTGACACACACTCGTTTAGAGATGGGTGTGATATTAAACAGCTCGAGTCTTTACAACGTCCTCTGGCTGTGTTTTGGTGCGATGAACACAAACCCTTTCAACAACCTCCAACACATCTGAAAACTCCACTTCCATTGTTTTCACGTGAACGTGAAAAACGTATGTTTGGGAAATCGCTTGCGCCTGCACGAGCCTGTACGTGCCGTCGTGTGTGTTCAGTGTGTGTGCGGAGTGGGCTAGGACTCGGCGTCTCGGGATCGGGTCGCTACTGTGCGCTCTGTCATTTTCTGAGAAGGTGTTAGCAGTTTCATGTCACGCGGTTTTATTATCGCACTCTTACAGTGTGAGCTCAGGATTCAGTAGCCAACGTTCATGTAGTTGGAGATATTTTCCACAAAGCTCTTCATGCAGGCAGGAATTATTTAAAGTGATTAAAATCAAAGTGATTAAAACTTTTGTGTGTGTGTGTGTGTGTGTGTGTGTGTGTGGTGGCTGAGAAAGCAGGAACTAGGGATAAAGACCTCAGTAACTGGGATGTGAGAGATTCGTAACCCAGACTTTAGGAAGTACTGAACTAGTACTGAATATTAACTGCTAAGTGAAACTAAAAGACTCATTCAAGGCTTCGTAGGTTCTAGTTTCTTCGTTTTTAATTCTCTAAGATGTAGTTTGAGTTTCAAATTCCTTACTTCCTATTTTCTGTTTTTTCCTTCCAAGCTATGCTCCTTAGTGACTCGTGCTTTAGGATACACTAGGGGTGTGTGTGTGTGTGTGTGTGTGTGTGTGTGTGAGCAGCTTGGAGAGAAGCACAGCCATGTCACTGGTGGCGATGATGATGATACACAATAATAAGTTGCGATTGTGAATGATCCAGCATGTTGTTAGCGTCCCTGCATTGTGTGTGTGTGTGTGTGTGTGTGAGGTAAGCAGCGTGTGGAGCTCCTGAGAGAGAACTCCAGCTCCAGTCACAGGGCAGTGTGAGGACACTGCATCTATTTTTAGATAAACTAAAAGTAGTGTGTGTCGCATACATCCCATAATGTGTTCAGTGAAAATGTGGGGGGAAAAACATGCAGGTGGAGAGAGAGAGAGAGAGAGAGAGAAGTGAGGAACTGTGAAAGAGAGAGACAGAAAGAAAAGACGAGACGGGGACAGACAGTGAGACGGTGATGCAGAAAGAGCAGGATTGAGTGAGCAGCATAAAGAAAGAGATGAGACAGACAAAGAATGAGTGCGGAAGAGAGAGAGTGAAGCGAGGGAGCAACAGAGACATAATGAAAACTGTTTGACATAAAGAGTAGGAAAGCATGAGATAGAGAGAGAGAGAGAGAGAGAGAGAGAGAGAGAGAGAGAGAAGTAGTGAACAAGACAGAGAGGGGAAAAAAAGACTGACAGCATGAAAGAAATAAAGAGAGACAAGTGTAACATCGTTTTTGGTTCGTCCTCGAGTTGACTGAGTGAAATATTTTAATAATAATGAATCCATTTCTTACACACACACACACACGCTCCTGCTGCAGTGTGATCGTAATGAAAAGCTGGAAATGTGCTGTGGTGTGAAAGCGTATCGTCTCTCCAGATGCAGGAGATGAAGAGATGAAGAGGAAGTGAAGGAGATCAGCGTCGTCTCTCTCCAGGACGCCGTCCTGAGGATGCGTTTATTTACTTCCGGTCAGGTCCAGCAGTCTGAGTGCGTCCCTTTATTCTGTCTCTTCTCAGCACTACTCCCGCTGTTAGTGTAACATTATATATAACTGCTACTGGTCCTTACTGGTGACACTAGACAGGCCACACCCACAAGAGACACCGTAGTCGTCGTGGTCTCTACACAACTACAAGCGGCACATGGCGTCAGAATGGTGCGAGGTTAGTTTAGTTTAAGCTCCGCCCCTTATCGGTCGCCCTCTGTGCAGGTTGTTTACGTGTAAGAGTGTGTAACAGATACGCTGCAGCTGGACCCTTTAATCTCAGCCCTTTAGCAGCCTGCGTAGTGCACTTCATTAAGGGCAGTTAATATAAAATGCAGATGTTTAAGAACTGCTGAAGCTCTTTAGTGTTTAGAACAGCGACTGCTTTAACCTTTCACACAACAGAACAATGGCACTCCTCTGCCTCGCTGCGGGAACATAAAGCCCTTTTTTTTTAATAAATATGGACAGACGCTCCCACATTACGAGTGTGTGATTCAGCACTTTTAAGTTTAAGTGGCGTTTTAGTGTGTTTCCTTTGATGCATTTCACAAAAGATCTCCCTCCAGCTCAAGGTTACTGTCAATAGCAGGCCATAACCATCAGATTTACAGTCCTCTGCGTGAGCGTTCATCACTTAGCGCTTCATAAATTCCCATATTACAATACAAATGGTGAAGGAAGCGGTTTTGTTCGATCAGCGCACAGAGGCGTTAGATACTGTTCATTTTTTATTCCCAAGTGCAAGACTGGAAGACGTTTGTGCAGGATGAGCACCTTATTGCACCTCTGTGCAGTGATCGTTAGAGACACAAAGCCTCTTATTCCAGTCCTCCAGGTCCGGATGGTGTTCAGAAGGTCGTGGGTTTAAATCCCAGGACCAGCTGCTGAGCCCTTAAGCAGCACATTTAAACTTTGTCTTTGTCTTTGCTGTAGCTCTGGAGGCAGGACGTGAGGAGTGTGCGAGCGAGACGTGAGTGCGCGAGACGTGAGTGCACGAGGCATGAGTGTGCAAGCAAGACGTGAGTGTGCGAGCAAGACATGAGTGAGTGAGACGTGAGTGTGCGAGACGTGAGTGCGTGAGCGAGATGTGAGTGCGTGAGCGAGACCTGAGTGCGCGAGGCATGAGTGTGCGAGCGAGGCATGAGTGTGCGAGCGAGATGTGAGTGTGCGAGACGTGAGTGCGCGAGGCATGAGTGTGCGAGACGTGAGTGCGTGAGCGAGACCTGAGTGCGCGAGGCATGAGTGTGCGAGCGAGACGTGAGTGCGTGAGACGTGAGTGCGTGAGACGTGAGTGCACGCAGGTGTAAGTGGGACGTCACGTGGCCGTTACTTGCGTTGTGATGTTGCAACGCTGGCGATTAGTTATTCAATTCAACCTCCTCACACTCGCTCGCCTACAACCCTCGTTATTTCACCGCCACTTCGTTCTCCATGTCTGTCTGTTCTTGCTTACGCTCTGAGCTGCAACCTGATTGGTTGAGAGGTAAAAAAAAAAGTGATTGATGTCACTCGGTACAAAACTTTTAAACTTTGGACCAGACTTTGTCTTTTTTAAAGCAGCTGTATTCGTCTGTCTGTGGGATTATATGTATGATAAGTGTAGAGAACAAACACGGCGTGTGTCAGCAGCTTTAGCGTCCACGAGCTGATCTTCACGAACACCATGACGGTGTTAATTACCCAATCAGAGGAAAGCGCTCTGGATAAAAGAGTCAGACTTGTGTGTTTATCTTATATACTGTATGTACACTATATATAGTTGAATGTGTGTTTCAGAGCTGCTGCCCAGCTGTGGACAGCTGCAGTGTGAGTTTGGGTGTGTGAGGATGAAGACTGGCGCTGTGTGTTACTGTGCAGACGGACAGGAGCTGGAAGACAACGGGAGGACGTGCAGAGGTGAAGCACACACACACACACACACACACACACACACACACACACACACACACACACACAAACACACACACACACACACACA
>JAKKZJ010000025.1:17715839-17722257 GCA_033441845.1 Pangasius mekongensis | reverse complement strand
TGTGGAGTGATGTGGGAATGTTGTGGAGTGATGTGGAGTGATGTGGGAATGTTGTGGAGTGATGTGGGAATGTTGTGGAGTGATGTGGGAATCGGAACAGCTTGTGCAAACTTTCCAGTCATTAATTTCCCTCCGATGCTGAGAGGAATCTTAAATCAGCTCTGCGCACCGGTCCGAAAGGTTGCGCAATGCCCTTGTCCTTCATAAATATGCATTCGTTCTCTAAAGCCTGCCGTTTTTTCCCCTCTTTCTTTGACCTCCTCGAGATGTGGAACATATGGCCGTGGACTGGCTCACCGGAAACTTCTACTTTGTGGACCGAGTGAGCAACCGGATATTTGCGTGCGCGGAGAAGGTGGACGCGTGTGTGACGATAGTCGAGCTGGACGTTCACAACCCCAGAGGCATCGCACTGGATCCGATAATGGGGTAGGTTTCTGGGGGTTTTGTGCGTCCTCAGGGGAGTTTCTCTCTTCACAGCTTCTTTAGTTCAGTTAGTGTACAACACACACACACACCCACACACACACACACACGTATATTATCATTATGTGAATGTTTAATGTGATGAGTTGTGATGATAAAAAATGAACCTGCTCCTGAAAATCAGAAATCATTTCTGCTGAACATTTATAAAACACCAGCCTTGTACACTTACACATCAACACCAGAGGTGGCGCTACAGGACGGGTAACTGCTTGGGGCCCACTGACGGCCGACACCAAGTCCATAATAAAGGTCGAATATCAAAGCGCAGAACTTCTTCATACCCTGCAATGAGTAATGTACACCAGGAACCCTCCACCAGGAACCCCACACCAGGAACCCACACCAGGAACCCACACCAGGAACCCCACACCAGGAACCCACACCAGGAACCCCACACCAGGAACCCCACACCAGGAACCCCACACCAGGAACCCACATGGCGAGTTAGTTTTGAATGATCAGCCTCAGCAAAATGAGAAGGAAACAGGAAGCAGAACTTTGCTAAGTAGTGGAGATAATTATTTCTGTATTAGCTTAAGTATAACGACTCTATGCTAAGCTATAAGTTACTTCAACGCTAGTCCAACATCAATATAGCAAGCAGGCAGCGCTAGCTAGGACTTAACACTCTGGCTGGAGCATGTAATGGTAATTATTTAGCTTTCTTAGTGGGATGAATCTTCTTCCTCTAAGTGTATATACGGAGTGTAAAAGCCAACGCTTTAGCGATGGTTTATCTGATTGTGAAGCACATATAGCGTGCAGGGTATAAGGCGAACCCTTCTCCTGGCTCTTCATAAAGGCATGTAGGTCACATGGCAGTGCTGGTGACGGAGCAGAAGGTCGAGGGTTCAAACCCCGGGACCTCCAAGCTGCCGCTGTTGGACTGGGGGTATCATGGCTGACCCTGACCTCTGACCCCAACCTCCTAACAATCTTCAATGTGTGAGAAGAATTTCACTGGAACGTGTGATATACTGTATGTGTGACACATAAAGGCTTCATCCTCTTGTCCAATAAAGAGAAGAAAGATGGCAGGAGGTCCCCTGGTTCCTCCCACAGTTCCTCCAAGCTCCTGATCGGCACTTTATTACCGAGTCACGTGATGTTCTTGCCGTACAGAGACTCCGCCCTCACCTGCTCCTGCAGTGGATTTTATTACAGCAGCTTTTATCAACTTTAGACTGTTTAAACGGTCTTTCCCTACAGAAACACGCTGACGGTCCCAGTTCACCCGCTCACACACACACACACACACACACACACACACACACACACACACACACACACACACACACACACGGGTCCTAACACACACTCATCATAATGATTTATTGTTATAATGCCCATTTATTCTTTTATTTATTTCACACTTTTTTCTTCACTTTTAGTCAAATAAACAAACACTGACTGAATGGAGTGAGTTAGTTTCCTCAAACAGCACGACACACACACACACACACACACACACACACACACACACTTATCTCCTGCTCTCCATTCAAAATAATATTAAAGTCAAGAAGTGCATTAGAATATTTATGACAGTATGAATATTTCAGATTTTTTCACCATAGTTTACTGTTGTGTTCCCAGGGATACAGACCCACATCCAAAACACACACACACACACACACACACACACACACACACACACACACACACACACAAAGACTCACAAGTGAAAATGCACACAAACAAAAACCACAGACACACACACACACACACACACAGAGCACAAAATCTCACAGGATTATAACATGGACAGTCACAGGAACAACTCCGGTGGATCAGGACACCTATTCGTGTGTGTGTGTGTGTGTGTGTGTGTGTGTGTGTGTGTGTAAATCCAGCCTTGTGTTTTTGTTTCACCTGCACACACAACATTAAACAGGTCAGTTAAAAACATTAAAAATGAACAGATCAGTTTATTCCTATACGAAGGCGCTGATGATGAGCTCCTTGTGTCCGGAAGGTTAAGCTTTTCCATGGAGTCGTCCCCGTTGACGAGCCGCTCGTCCCATGCGCCCGGAGTGAGAGCGGCCCTGCAGTCTGCTCACAAAACTCATAACCTCATCACAGAGTCTAATAAAAGTCTAATGATGCACCTGCTCTGACCTGCGTCTTCTTCACATGATAAACTGTCTGCTTTCATACGTTTACCTGCTGCCTTTCATCAGACTCCTCCAGAGCCATGTTTATTGGCAGTGTTCTGGGAAAAGGAAAGAAAATAACAACTCTGACCTTGAAAGCATTTCACCTCAGTGACCTTCCACGAGCCCTGGACTTTACAAGCATTATCCAACATTCACTTGAGGATGAGCACAATGCACTATGGGTATTTTGCACTTGCTAGGTTAATCGTATGGACTGGCTTTTGTGGTGCATTGTGGGAAACGAGCCGACTGAGCGTTTAAATAGACCACAGTGAAGTGAGCGTGAGACTGACTTTCCTCTCTCCTGCCTCAGGAAGCTGTTCTTCTCCGATTACGGAAGCGTGGCCAAGCTGGAGCGCTGCCATCTGGACGGATCCGAGCGAAGCCGCGTCGTTGAAACCGGGACGGAGCAGCCCACTGCGCTGACCCTTGACCTCGTTAAGAAGCTTGTTTACTGGGCCGACGTCTACCTGGATTTTATCGCGGTTGTGGATTACGAGGGTAGAAACAGACACACGATCATTAGGGGAAATTCGGTGAGTAAAATTGTTATAGTAATAATGATATTATTGATGATATTTTGCGGCGCATCACATCACATGACATCGCCCCAGAAGGAGAGACACACACTCGTGCTCTGGCTCGCTGACTGACGTCCGGCCCGAGAGTCCTGAAGCGTCAGATCGTACGTGTGCTGTGATGTGCTGTGATTTTTTTCGGTGCTTTTTTAAAGCGCCGCGTTCCTGAGGGATTTACGGCGGCGCGTTCTTGCTGAATCGCTCAGAGCTGTACTTGTGATTAAGCTGAAAGGTGTGAGAGGTGTGACGACCACCCAGTGAGAGTGTTCCTCTTCTCTCCGTCTCTCTCTCCGTCTCTCGCTCCGTCTCTCGCTCTCTTTCTGTCTCTCCAGGTGTCACACCTGCACGGATTAGCGCTCTTTGAAGACTTCCTGTTCGCGGCGTGTGCCGAACCCTCCAGAGGAAGTGCGGTGGACGTTTTGAGGATAAACCGTTTTAACGGCACTGACACACACACTCTCATCACGCTTCAGAGCCTGAAAGAAGTGAGAGTTTATCACAAACTCGCTCAACCCGCAGGTAAACACCCGATTCTTTAAATAGTCCTTCCTTAAACATGGAACTCATCACGCTTTACCCAAACAAGTATAAATCATCTCCACATCCACTGCTGTCTTCTCGGGAAATGGAGCGTGATTAGAAACTCTGATGTGCTGCTGAAGATGGTGACATTCGGGCCAAAGATAAAAGCAGAAATAAAAGGAAAAAAATGATAAAAAATGTCACAGAATCTTGTTTACAGCTCATTAGAGTTTTATCTCCAACTTTTTGTTTCTCTGCAATCATTTTTAAATGTTAAACTCATCCTTGTTTGTTGATTGCTTTATTTTAATAAAATATAAAGTATATAAATATTACATTTTTATTAATGTCTTGACTTGGAGTATGGATTTAACACACGCTAGCATTTTAATATTCATTCAGGATGCAGGGCGTTGGCAGAGAATATCCACAGCTCTAACACTGCATGACCTTTGACTCCTAAGAGAACACTTTGACCTTTGACCTTAGGAGGCGCAGGTGCATTATAGCAGCTTCTCCATATATAAGCAGTGTATACATAGGTGTCTAATGATTAGGCTTTACTGTGGCAGCCGTGTGTGTGTGTGTGTGTGTGTGTGTGTGTGTGTGTGTGTGTGTGTGAGAGAGAGACTCAAACAGCATCCTCATCACCTGATTACGTTTCATTCTGTCTGGTCAGTGAAAACACACGCGTGTGAGACGGATCAACGTGGCAGAAGAGGAGGATGTGCACACGTGTGTCTCCTGGGAGACGGCTATAAATCACGTGTGTGTCGCTGCCGCACCGGATACCTGCTGTTGGACGACACGACGTCCTGCAGAAGTAAGCGTGCATCTCTACACACACACACACACACACACACACGCACACACACTCTACAGATCTTTATCTTCTACTATTCTACTCTTTTCTTTCCTTCTTCAGCTTTCTCTATCATTCTCTTTCTCTCTGTTAGTCTGTCTTCAGCCCCTCCTCTCCCCCTCTCTTGCTCTCTCTCTCTTGGTTTCCTGTCCATGTCTCTCTCTGTCTTATGCAAATAATGCCACACACACACACACACACACACACACACACACACACACACACACACACACACACAACCTGCCTTCTGTCACATTCATTGCTGCCTGCTGAAGTACAACACACACAGAGTTCCCCATGTTGTCCTACTTCGGTTATTCTTTTCTCACACACACACACACACACACACACACACACACACACATACATACACACACACACGTGGTGTTTGTGCAGTTATGAACAGAAAGATGGATCTGATTAAACTCAGAATCAGCTGAATTTGTTCTGCTTGTAATCACACTGATGTAATTAGCTCGAGACGCTGGTTTTGTAACGGGTTTTAATTTGCAGCGCTGAACAGAAAATAGAGGAAAAATTAAGTTCATTATTTAAGCTTTGACCATGTAGGGGTGAAACACACACACACAGACACACACACACACAGACAGTCTCGCAAACTTCCTTTTTTCAGAATTTACAACCTGTGTGTGTGTGTGTGTGTGTGTGTGTGTGTGTGTGTGTGTGTGTCCGTGATATTACTTTAAATTTTCTGTAAATGCTTCCAGCTGGTCAGTGTGTTGACTCCTGATCGTGTTCCTCTCGTGTGCAGAGGCGCAGGACGAGCCGTTTGTGATGTACAGTAAAGGTCGTCCTGGGGTCATCCGCAGTTTCGGGATCGACGGGAAGTCACGTGACGAGCGGATGATCCAGATCGAAGGATTAGCGAACCCACGTGTCCTGGACTTCCACGCTGCAGACGACTACGTGTATTTCGCCGACTCGAGCGACTTCCTGATCGGACGACAGAAACTGGACGGGACCGGACGGGAAACTGTAATTAAAGATGGTGAGCTGATAATTACAAAAGGCTTCATGTGCTTAATTGTAGCTTAACTGATGACTTAAAGAAGGGGATGCATTACATCCTTTTAAAAGTAGATTAAACAAAAATTCATCTTACTCGCATTAAAAAAAAAGAAATGAAGAATGTACGGCACGTGAGGTGTGGGGTCTCTGTACGTGCTGTTAGTTACAGCCTGTGCCTTTTTCCCTCTTCATCTATAAACAGTTCTTACGGATTTAAATTTCATTCAGAAGTGGCTTAATGTAAGATTGTTTCTCATTTATCAGCTTTCATTCTTATTATTCTGACGGCATCATAAAAGTATATCGATTTATTTTCATTTTATTACAACCTGGCAGAACAAACCCTTAAATTCTGACCCATAAAATAAAACCAACAAATAAACTTTCATATATTATTATTATATTAAACAGCGTGTGGAAAAATAAATAGAACTTCAGATCTGGAAATGAAAAATAAAATGGATTTTGAAATTATTATTATTATTATTATTATTATTATTATTATTATTATTTAATTAGTTGCCTTATATGGTTTGCTTTATCATCACATCATTTCAGCATCACATCACTTCACCTGCTGTAGAGGAACATGAGGAATTCATCTGTCTGTGTATCGTGTCCTGTTTATGTGTACTGCACAGGTGCAGGATGTGTGTGTGTGTGTGTGTGTGTGTGTGTGTGTGTGTGTGTGTGTGTGTGTGTTTGGGATGTTCCAGTAATAGTAGTCGGTACAGCGTGGGTCAAAACACAGGCTGGAGAATCTATAATTATAGTCCAGAGAA
>JAKKZJ010000025.1:17708339-17710839 GCA_033441845.1 Pangasius mekongensis | reverse complement strand
TGAAGTCTGGGTGCAGAAGTGGACCTTGCAGTAATAAAACTGATGGTGCAGAAGTCCGAGTGCACGACCAGGAAGTGATTTTACATCAGTATTTCAGTGTGAACTCAAATTAACAAGGCAGAAATCCTCTCTCTCTCTCTCTCTCTCTCTCTCTCTGTGTGTGTGTGTGTGTGTGTGTGTGTGTGTGTGTGTGTGTGTGTGGTGCCCTAATTGGATCGTCTTGTACATTTCTGTAGCGGTCCAGCTCCGGAGCCCGGTGCAGCTTCACACAGGCCTGAGGTTTAAGCAGAAACCCTGGAGTGTGTGCTTCCTGAGCCGGAGTCTCTGATGATCATTAACCTTAACACTTCCTCTGCGAGGCACTTCCTCTGCGAGGCACTTCCTCTGCGGCTGCACTCGCTCTCGTCTCTCAGTAACAGCTTGAGGCTTTCATTTAGGGGGAAATGCAGCAGATGCATTTATTTGATCATTTATGCTGATGCGGTGTGTGAGTGCATTAAATATAGACTCAACGTTTCGAGGTGAAACTCTGTGATAAAGTGGATCAGCGGAACTCAGTGCTGCTGCTTTAGTGCCTCTACACTGCACTGAGGAGTGTGTGTGTGTGTGTGTGTGTGTGTGTGTGTGTGTGTGTGTGTGAGAGAGAGAGAGAGAGAGAGAGAGCGATGGTGCTTAATAATGTGCTAAAGTGGTAAAGGAGTTAGTGTTAAAGTGAGTTAGTGTGTGTTAGATTGAGTCAGGGTGTGTGTTAGCATGATAGAGTGCGTGATTTTGTGTGTTAGTGTGATAGACATGCGATAGTGTGTGTGTGTTAGTGTCTTACTAAGTGTGTATGTATTAGTGATTGCTAGAGTGTGTGTGTGTGTGTATTAGTGATTGCTAGAGTGTGTGTGTATTAGTGATTGCTAGTGTGCGTGTGTGTGTGTGTGCGCGTGTGCGTGCGTGCGTGTGTGTGCGCGTGTGTGCGCGTGTGTGTGCGCGTGGTTACTCAGTGTGACAGCTCAGGCACAGTGCTCAGTGCAGATGCTGCCTCTCAGTGCTCCTGACCTTCAGACAGAACGATGTGGAGAACAGAAACTGAGTGTCAGTGCTGAGGAGAACCTCACAGTGAGAACCTGACAGCATGACCTCATCACCTTCCCTCTGCTCTCTGATGTTCACTCTCAGGAATAACGTTCACTTTATCATCAGCGTTCTGTCCAGAGGTTTAATTCTCAAGCACAGCTGGGGAGCTTTAACGAGTCGTCACTGAAGTCCGTCTCAGTAACACGCGCTGCAAATGTCCTTACTGAACACACTGAGATGAGAAGAGTCCACGTCAAACAGCGTTCTCATTTAAAATATTCGCTCTCCTTCTCTTTATTTGGCTGCCAACCAATCAGAGCAAGCCTCGGGGCAGAACCTGCTGTGATTGGTTAAGTGCAGCAGCTATTAAAAGTAAGAGCGACGGGACTTTACACGTTTCGATTTTATTTAATACGTGTGATGTCTTCAGAGTCCGACTCTTATGTCAGTATATACGTGGGGAAAGTTCCTGGTATTCAGAGACGAGTTACGCAATTTCTCGTTTGTGATTTTTTGGATTTTGCCCCAAACTGCACTTGCACCCGTTTCGTACCTGATAGTCATTTCAGTATTAAAGCCTCCCTGAGTGCTGAAAACGACACAGCGCGCTCGCCGGGACAAGCTGCTCTTATCAGGAAAGAATTCAGAAGAATGACAGTCTTTGGTGTGGCATTTTTGTAAATGATGTCCTTATACTGAAGTGTCAGATATAATCGGATAAATCGTGTTCGGTTTAGAATAGCGGTAACTGTGCTCGCGCGCCATGTTCTTCTGTCTGGGCTGTTTTTTGGAAATATGTAACGCCGTTAGAGCTCCAGCTTCACAGTTCATTACGCACTAACGGGCGAGTCGAGCTGAGAGAGAAACTGATAAACAGGGTAATGGGGTGTGGAAATACCCTAACAGCTGCACTTTGTGTCCTAACCTGCGCACGTCCTCGGCGTCTCCTCTTGTTTTATTCGTTTACTCTCCGTATCATTCCACAGGAAAGTGTGAGGCTGCATCTGCTCGGAGATACAGTAAGGTAAACAGTGCCACGCAGGTAGCTGAGTCATGTTGTGATGTTACAGAGCCTCGTGCTGCTACTGGATTAGCGAAACGCTGCGGCTAATGCGAGTGAAATGGGAAGATGGCATTAAAAGACTTGAGGTTAAAAGCGGATGAGTAGCGGCTGCTGGTGGTGATTTTGCAGGCAGCAGCGAGACGCATTAAGCAATATTTTTACACACGTCTGAGATAAATCAATTCCATAAACACAGGTTACTGATTGTAGCGTTATAAATAATGAAGGGCTGAAGAAATAGGCTAATATTCTCTCCATCTCTCTCTCTCTCTCTCTCTCTCTCTCTCTCTCTCTCAAATAGTATTGAATTACAGAAACTCCCGTACTTGATTACACACGGACAAATCTATATTTCATCTTCTCCCTCTCTCT
>JAKKZJ010000025.1:17684971-17692471 GCA_033441845.1 Pangasius mekongensis | reverse complement strand
CACACACACACACACACACACACACACACACACACACACACACACACACAGGGATCCCGTGCAGTATTTCATCACCCTTGTCTCCAGACCTGCATTAAGTTAATAAGAGTCTGACTACAGGGAGCGGAGTGAGCCAGCTCTAATCTAACACTTCCCCTTAACTGATCGTTCCGGAAGCATCCATTATTTAAAAGGACTTTAGGTGTGTGAGAAACTGTGATCCATCTGCACGTCCTGTCCGCACCTCCTTTACTTCAGTCCATCGTTTAAAACCTTCAGTAATGGACTTTAACAATCCTTTATAAAGCGCAGAGCTGCTAGGAAGCTGCTGAGTGAAGGACACGGCCGGCTCCTTCCCTCACACACCTGCTTTAATGAGCACTCCGTGTGATTAGCCAGTACTGTGTGTGTGTGTGTGTGTGTGTGTGTGTGTGTGTGTGTGTGTGTGAGACCCAGGGTTGCTCACCTACAGAGCAGTGAGTAAAGCTGGAAAATGAAGGAACATGCTGTTCTGTATGTTCAGCTGGGAGTAAATCTCTAACACTGCCTCAGTTACACACACCGCTCTCATAAACACACGTGCAGGGACAGATGGACGGATGGACAGACGGGTGAACCATGTAGATGGCCAGACAGACATAGACCTACACATAGGTAATTAACCAGGCAGGCAGCTGGGTGGGAAAGACAGGCAGGTAGAAATATCAGTAATTAGACAGACAATCGGAGAGATGCGTAGATACACAAATAGGCAACTGGACAGACAAGTTAGACAGACAGACAGTCACTTTACTGCTGCTACAATTAAACATGCCAAGTGTGTGTGTGTGTGTGTGTGTGTGTGTGTGTGTGTGTGTGTGTGTGTGTGTGTGTGTGTTTTCAGAGCCCTGTTCTGGACGGATTGGGACGCCATGTTTCCTCGGATTGAGGGCGCATCAATGAGTGGCTCCGCCCGCCGTGTGGTGTATGAGGACATGGAGGTGGGGGCGTGGCCTAACGGGCTCGCACTTGATCATCTGGAGAGGAGGATTGTGTGGACAGATGCCAGGTGAGGACACACACGCGCGCACACACACACACACACACACACACACACACACACACACACACACACACACACGCACACACACGCAGTGGAAGCTTGTTCAATATTTCATCACCTTGTTTTCACACAAGCATTTGGAGTTCACTTCACACCTCCCACGAGACAGTAAAAAGGTCTGCTCTTTCTCTTTGTGTCTGTCTCTCACTCGTTCTCTCTCTCTCTCTCTCTCTCTCTCTCTCTCTCTCTCTCTCTCTCTCGCTTTCTCTCTGGATTCTTTTATTTCTCTGTCCTCATTCTTTTTTCTCTTTTCTCTCTCTGCCTCTTGTTTGTTTTTCTCTCTTTCCCTGTTTGTCATTTTCTTTAGTTTTGGTATCTTTTTTTTCCCCTCTCTCTGTTTTTTTTTTTTTATTATTATTTTCTTTTGTTCCTCCCTTTCATCATTTCTGTCCCTTATTTTCTTTTGTTTCTCTCTCTCTCTCTCTCCTTTCTTTTTTTTTTTTTTTTTTTTTTTGCTCTTTCCGCTCTTGCCTTTATAATAAGCTTTCTAGGACATGAATGGGTTTGGCCCTGTTTAGAACAACGTCTTCCTTAAAAGGCACCACCTGAAGGGTTTCCTTTCTGACGTGTGTGTGTGTGTGTGTGTGTGTGTGTGTGTGTGTGTGTGTGTGTGTGTGGGGCAGTGGATCGTGGTGGTCCCCATGGTACAGGGGTACAAACTCCAAACACTCTGAGCTCATCACCTTTCAGCTTTGAGATGCAGAAAGCGTTGCCAGTCTAAGGTGAAAGATTTTAGTGGGGTTGGGAGAGTAGACTCCGCCGCTCAGCGTGTGTTCTTGTTCAGGAGAAGGACGATGACTCTTGTCCTACGCTGGCTGGATTGGCATGATGCACAACACAGCAAAGATGTTAGCGAGCCTCTGTGTGCGCTTTTAGCTCCTGTTCAGGATGGCGGGATTGTTGACTGTAGCTGTGTCAGTCGCTCCTTCGGGGCTGCTTTAGCTAGCAGACTTTCAGAGATGTGCCTGAAGCCACGAAGTTACATTCATGTATAAAAGCGTTTTAATTTAGCAACAAAAAGGAGAATGGAAGAGAATCGATGGTTTAGCGTTAGCACACAGTGTTATACACACAGTTACACACACAGAATAAACACAACAACAGGGAAGGAAGCAGTCAACAGACAGGAAGCTATGACCATATAAGGAAAGTGGAAGGAGGAAACAGGGCCAGACGGTGAGGCAGAGTGAGATGGGACAGCGGAGACTGAATCAGGGTGTGACAGCAGTCGTGTATTAATAACAATGACAGCATCAACATTGAAGACACACGAAGCAATAGCTGTGATAAAGTGCCATGCAGCAAACATTAATAATATTTCTACACAATGTTATACAGAGAGATGGGCTGGGAACGCCTGTCACCATCTGTCTCTCTCTCTCTCTCTCCTTATGCAGAATATTGTATTCTGCCTTTAGATTTTCAGCTTTTTAGAACAGAATGGATAGCCATGTCCCAGTGTGCGCTCTAAATCAGATTAATGGAGTTTAGTGAAATAGTTTCAGCTCCTTCTGCTCCCAGCGGCTCAGGGTCGACTGGTGATGATGAAATTCCTCCAACTGAGGAACAATTGAATCGATCGCTCGCTTTGTTTTGTCTCGGCTGTAATCAGATCACACGCAATCTCTCTCTCTCTCGCTCTCTCTGAAGTCTAATGCTTATCAGGAATCGATGCATCTTCTCGACGTCTCTCTTACCGGCAGCTTTGAATCAGAAACCGTGTGAATATGATTCTCAGTGGTGGAAAAGATTCACCAGCAGCGCGGTTTATGCCTCGACATTCGAGCTCTGCTGCTAAATCACATCTTTTCATATCAGGCTGTATTTGACCCAGTGCTGGGAAATCGCTGTGGTTCTACTGAAACCGTATCGTATTAATCCTGTCGAGTGCAATATTGCAAGAGGATCAGCTTTTGGATAATTCCTGCATGGCGGTAGTTCTGTCCCCTACTGGTGGGATTAAAATGTTTTGTTTTTTAAGGTTGTGTATTTTTTTTACTGCTTTATTGACTGGCCTGTGGTTTAATTAGTGTCTAATGTCTGTAGTCAGTGGCTTTTGTAGACCTGCTACATCAGACCAGTGCACACACACCTACCATAAGGAGCTTTATATAATAAAGTGTGTTGTGAATCCTGTAACGGACTCTGTGATCGTGTGTGTCTCCATGTTGGGTACGATGAAGGTCCTCGATAGGCGATAGACCTGCGTTCTGCTCATGTCATCTATCAGCACGATCCTGGAATCAGCTCGAGCAGAAAACGAGCTCGTATAAACGCACACATTCATCGTGGTGAGCTTTGAGGAGATCTTTACTGTCCATTAGCACGTTTCAGATCTGTAGCTTTGCCGTCCTCCTATCGGTGGAGTTCAGACGAGCTGCAGAGATTCTTATCAGAAATTTCTCACACTGACGCACCTTTTGTCATCGGCTGTGGTGAGCGCCACATCATGTTCTAGGATTTTATGCTTGTTTTTGTCTGTTTTTGAAATCGTACAGTTTGAAGCCGGCTTTAGACGACCTGTGGCAAAGTGAACATTAATTTATAATGATCATGATTCCTCTTTGTTCTTTCACAGATCTGATGCTATTTATTCCTCTCTCTATGATGGAACCGGTTTGATCGAGATCCTGCGTGGTCACGAGTTCCTGTCTCACCCCTTCGCCGTGTCGCTGTACGGGGGGAGTGTGTTCTGGACCGACTGGAGGACAAACACACTGACAAAAGCCAGTAAATGGACCGGCGCCAACGTCACGGTGATACAAAAGACCAGCGCTCAGCCTTTCGATCTCGAGATCTTCCACCCGAGCCGCCAGCCTCAGAGTAAGCCTGAAGACTGTTCTGTTCTGTTCTGAGTGTGTGAGTGTGTGAGTGTGTGAGTGTGTGAGTGTGTGAGTGTGTGAGTGTGTGTGTGAGTGTGTGTTGTCTCTGAGGTTGTAACTTTCAGGAGTTCATCTTTGTCTTTGAGAGCCGCTGTTGTACCTTCAACAATGCTTGTACCCTGAAGGGATAAAAGGATACCTGTACCCTTTTCTCTCTCAGTGTTGGTTAATACAGGAATCTGCACCATTAGAAGGAATGATCATGGTCCTCAATCACCAAAAAGATGAAATGGAAACTAGAGAAATGCAGCTGGAAACATGACTGACCTTGCAGGGATACTCGCCAAAGACACAAAGCAAGAATCTAATGTAGGAAAAAAAGTTTCAACACCGGTACCAGTTATCCCTCAAAAGCTTATCCGATGATAAACAGTGCATTAAAGCCTATGTACTAGTGCTTAGATAAACTGGCAGTAAACCCGCAGGGCTGAACTGCTTTGCTTTTGTGTGTTAAAAGTTTGATACAAATGACCACAGATCAATCAAACGCAAGACAACGAATCGCACGTTTAGAGACTCAGCACGTAAAGTTGAGTCGAAACGTCCGAGAGCAGCTTTTTTTCAGCCCTTTTTTTTTTCCTCCGCGGAGCTGCATTATTCAACACGCCGTTATTTAACACTGATACAGAGTGTTCAGCTGTGGAAGAAATGTATTTATTTATTTATTTCAGTGGTGGTCCAGTCGCTGATCACACAGTTAGTGTAAGAGAGGTTTCACTCTGTATTAGCTCTGGGTAGAGAGGAACTCCCTGCATCTCCTAGTCATCTGCAGGGTGGGACAGCGCGAGGCAGGGCAGGGTGTGCTGAGGCAGGGTGGGACAGCGCGAGGCAGGGCAGGGTGTGCTGAGGCAGGGTGGGATCAGGGCGAGGCAGGGCAGGGTGTGCTGAGGCAGGGTGGGATCAGGGCGAGGCGGGGCAGGGTGTGCTGAGGCAGGGTGGGATCAGGGCGAGGCGGGGCAGGGTGTGCTGAGGCAGGGTGGGACAGGGCGAGGCGGGGCAGGGTGTGCTGAGGCAGGGTGGGACAGGGCGAGGCAGCGCAGGGTGTGCTGAGGCAGGGTGGGATCAGGGCGAGGCGGGCAGGGTGTGCTGAGGCAGGGTGGGACAGGGCGAGGCAGGGCTCGTATTTCTTCTCGTACTGCTATTTCTCATTTCACTTGCTGTACGTTATTGTTTTGCACTTGTATTTCTTCCTTGTTTCTTGTTGCCTGTACTGTAGTAGCTCTGATGGCAGTTGGAATAAAAGCAGTTGTTGATGGTGCACTCAGTCTCACACACACACACACACACACACACACACACACACACACACACACACACATTGTGCTCCTGGCAGGTGGTGGAGATTATGTAGAAGAACATTCCGGAAAGCTTTTAACAGGAGCCGGTTGGTGTTTGGTTCCTGTGGATTCGCAGCATCGTAACATTTTGGCAGCCGAAGTCAAAATAACAAAATCCTTTGTCTGATTTTCAGTCCAGGAGAAATGATCCGTACATATGGGACGGGAGCGCAGAAATGCTCTCTCGCTCTCCCTCACACACTCTTCCCGCTTTAGTCAATCTTCTTAATGGGATTAATGTGCTTTTTGGACAAGAATGTGTTCCAAAGTAAAGAAATAAATAATAAGTAAACACCATGGGGAAACTGGGCCAGCCTAGGGGGAGCTCATCGTATTTATTTAGGCATCTGGGAGAAGAGTGAAGAGAGAGTCGCACCTTACATGAATACTTTATTATGGGCTGGCAGAAGGGTTGGGAATGGTTGCCATTGTGTGTGTGTGTGTGTGTGTGTGTGTGTGTGTGTGAGAGAGAGAGAGAGAGTGAAATGAATTCAGTGTGTGTATGATGTGTTGTGTGGGTTTATTCGTTTATTAACGTGCAGAGATGTCGTCTTCTTGAACTAGTGCTGATAGGTACAGAGTCGTGTGTGTGTGTGTGTGTGTGTGTGTGTGTTCATCATAGTCCCTGTGAATGAGCTGTTACTATAGAAACAATAATGTATTAGAAGGTGTGCATTAATGTAAACCTGTGATCCGTCTTGCAGCAGGTTGTAGTGTCAGAGCTGCTGTTGTAGAAACTTCAGCAGCCCTATAGTAGAATTTAGACAACTTCTCAAACTCAGCCTTGTATCCATGCAGCTGGAGTATTTATTCATAAATATACATGTATGTTTGTGCCTGTGTGTGTGTGTGTGTGTGTGTGTGTGTGTGTGTGTGTGTTTCCTAAAATGCCAATTTCTATCCTTAGCTATTATATTTTGTCTTATGAATATTTGTCTGTTCTAGTGGAGCTTGTGTGTGTGTGTGTGAGAAAACTGGTGCATTTATTTTGAATAAATAATAAATAAATATAATTTATATACAGTGACTCTTATCTGCCTCTCAAATCCTTCCCAAACTATGATGGTTAGAATAAAAACATCACTGTGATTTATTTATCTTTAAATGAATAATGTCAGTTCCTGAGTAACAGCAACAGAAATCCATCGAACTGAATTGTTTAGGCTATCGTCTGGAGATTGAGAGCTCGAATCGTCGAATCCTGATGATGCCACAGCGTCCGTGGCCAGGAGCCGAGAGAGCGAAGTTGGGTGGGAGGGGCTTACACTCTTTCCCCTGTCAATCACAGCGACACTAGCCGATTATGGAGGTCTATGAGCTCACGGACCCTGTGAGAAGAAGAGGGTAGACGGTGCTTTCCTCCGTGACGCAGCATGAGCAGCAGGTGGAAAACGTGCCGATGTCTGGCTTCACGTGTCTCGGAGGAAGCACGTGTTAGCCTTCAGCCTGTCGCGTGATTGGAGAGAGCCGGCTGGAGAATGGGAGGGAGCTGGCCAAGGCTAAAGTCAGGAGAAAATGGGGAGAAAGCAAATAAATAAATAAACAATGTCAGCTTAAATATCAGCTTTCAGGTCTTTATTAAATACAGTCCTTTATAAAATGTCAAAGAACAAAGACTAGTCTGGTTTGTGTGTCCTGTTGTTGAGCTGTCCTTCAGAATACTGAATTTCTTTTTCTTTCTCAGCGTCTGCTCAAGTCGTGTGTCCAGCTATTTATTTTGGAAAAACTTACATTTCTTAGCTTATATAAAGTCTCTGTGGGGAGCAAATGTCTCTCTTCTGCTAAAACAATGATCTAAAAACAAGCAAATGACTCTGCATTTGAATGTATTGGTTTTAAATGAGAGTGTTTTGGTCATTTCATGGCTTATTTAACTATTTATTAAGTCGAGCAGCTTTATCTTCCAGCAGAACCCCAGTCTGCGGTACATAAGATTAAAACCTCCGATCAGTAGCGAGAGGAATGAAACGCGTGGCCTGGAGCCGTGGTTTAAAGCGGCGTGTGTGAAACTGAGACTGTGTGTTGCAGTAGAGTTTAAATAATGATCATATAATTAAATAATAAAATAATACTTGGGGTGAGAAGTCCATCACTCTTGGGGGGGGGGGGGGGGGGGGCGGGGGGGCGGGGGGGGGGGGGGGGGGGGGGGGGGGGCGGGGGGCGGCGCGGGGGGGGGGGA
>JAKKZJ010000025.1:17638939-17651238 GCA_033441845.1 Pangasius mekongensis | reverse complement strand
GTTTATGTCCATATTCTGATCATGGGTATTTTTGTCTGAAGTATGATCTTCTTCTTCTTCTTCTTCTTCTTCTTCTTCTTATTATTATTATTATTATTATTATTATTATTGTGGGTGTTGCTGTAATGTGTCCTAAATGCAGTCTATACTTGTGTCTATAACAATATAACAGTAAAGCTACTTTCCGTCCGTCTCAGATTCCGAGTGTTTGAATGTTTGTAGGATTTATATGGAATTATCATTATAAGTAAAAACTGAAGATGTTCAGGTGAAATGTATGAAATAGTTTTTCTTCAGTATCTTCTGCCATTCAAGTTAGTGACGAGAAGGACTAGACTTGTTGGGGGCGGAGTCATCTGTCTGTCTGTGTATATTTTTATTTTATTAGTTATTAATTTTAATAGATTTTATTTTAAGCTCTGTGATTGGCCGAGACTCATCCATTAATGACATCCTACTCCTCTGTTGCTGAGTTATGTGAAACAGAGAGAGAGAGAGAGAGAGAGAGAGAGAGAGAGAGAGAGAGAGAAGGGGAAAGTGGGGAATAAAAGAAAGACGCTGTGGCAGTTTCATGGGCTCGGCCTCGGGTCAACAGCCCGAGTCAGAACAGAAACTCTCCAGCCTCTCAACTTCCTCACTGATCTCCTCATCTTACACACACACACACACACACACACACACACACACACACACACACACACACACACACACACAGAGAGAGAGAGAGAGAGAGAGAGAGAGAGAGAGAGGGAGTGAGAGAGAAAGGGAGTGAGAGAGAAAGAAGGACAGAGAGAAAATAAAAGAAAGGGAGCAAGAGACAGGCAGAAAGAAATAGTGAGAGGGAGGAATAGAGGGGGAGGCAGACACAGAAAGACAGACATAAAGAGGGAGGGAGGGAGGGAGGGAGGGAGAGAGAGACAGACACAGAAAGACAGACAAAGACAGACAGAAAGAGGGAGGGAGGGAGAGAGAGACAGACACAGAAAGACAGACAGAAAGACAGACAGAAAGACAGACAGAAAGACAGACAGAAAGACAGACAGAAAGAGGGAGGGAGGGAGGGAGAGAGAGACAGACACAGAAAGACAGACAGAAAGATAGACATAAAGAGGGAGGGAGGGAGGGACGGAGGGAGAGAGACAGACACAGAAAGACAGACAGAAAGAGGGAGGGAGGGAGGGAGGGAAGGACAAACAGAGAGAGACAGTGTTTTCCATATTAATGATCTCATTCCCAAGCGTTCTCGCTGCAGACTGTCACTAAACCGCACCCACACCTGCTGCAGAAAGAAAATGGAAAAGTGAGAAAGACAAGGAGGGGAAGTGAGAAGAGAAAGAAGTGCAGTTAGAAAGCAAGTCAGATAGATAGATAGATAGATAGATAGAGCTGATTTCACTTCTATCCATCTATCTGTTTCACAGACCACTGTTCTGTACAATATTCTCTGTATGGTGACATCATCAGCAGTGCACCGGCCAATCACACGCCATCATGCAGAGCCCTGAACACGCACTCCTCATTATTCTTTCCAACACGGTTTCCTGTTTCCTTCATTATTCTCGTTCTGTGTGTGTGTGTGTGTGTGTGTGTGTGTGTGTGTGTGCAGGTGAGTTGTCTCTGTGTAATGTGAATAATGGAGGCTGCAGTGACCTCTGCCTTCTGACCCCGAGTGCCACCGTGACCTGCGCGTGTCGAGGAGAGAGAAAACTACTCCATGATAACAGATGTGTATGTAAGTCCTCTGTCTCTCTCTATCTGTCTATCTCTCTCTCTCTCTCTCTCTCTCTCTCTCTCTCTCTATCTGTTTCTGCTCCCTCCCTAACAGCAATAATTACTGTAATATTAATACTGTGTGTGTTACAGTGTGTGTGTTACAGTGTGTGTGTGTGTGTGTGTGTGTGTGTGTGTGTGTGTGTGTGTGTGTGTGTGTGTGTGAGTGTGAAACAGTAAACGCACAGAGAGGAATCCCTCAGACTTGGACAGGTTTTTCTGAATCTGATGATTAGAGAATTATTGCGGCGGTTTTAAACAGTTATTTTAAACGCAGTGTAAATGTCTGGAATTAAAACTTGTATAAAGTTGGAAAGAAAAGAAGAGAAGATGTTTTCACAATTTTCTAACTGCATTTGTTGCAGTATGAAAGTTTCATATTCACCCTGCAAGATAATGAGGAACGGAAAAAAAGAAAGATGGAAAAAGAAAGAATTCAGACATGTATGAAAGAAAGAAGGAAGGTCATGCATGATGGACAGAATGAAGATGTATGATTGAAAGAAGGAAAGAAAAGGTGAAAGAAAAAATAAACGTAGGATTGAAAGGAAGAAGGCTAGAAAAAAATGAGAGAAATGTGTTTTTTTTTCTTTGTAGTGTAAAGAAAGAAAAGGATAATAAGACTGAATGAACAAATGGGGATGATGTATGATGGAAAGAAAGAAAGAAAGAGGGATGTAAGCCTGGTGGTTGTTTCTCTTCTCAGTGTGTGGTGTTGAACTCACACTGATATAAACACTGGTTTATTTTTATATCTCACTGTTCTCTCTCTCTCTCTCTCTCTCTCTCTCTCTCTCTCTCTCTCTCAGTGAGGCTGTGGTGTTGAAACTGTGTGAAGAACATGCTGCTGGCACACTAAATATAATAGCTGTGTGTGTGTGTGTGTGTGTGTGTGTGTGTGTGTGTGTGTGTGTGTGTGGGGTTGTCGGTTTACACTTCAGTTGTTGAACAGCGTTTATTCCACGTGTCCTAGAGGCTGTACTACACGTTACACCTCCACGTTCCCGTGTCATTAACGTTGTGGTCTCTCCCCTCAGTGCTGAACTCCTCCTGTAACACACACTCCGACTTTCAGTGCGCTAGCGGAGAGTGTATCGACTACGAGCTGGCGTGTGACGGCTTCGCGCACTGCAAGGACAAATCTGACGAGAAGAGACAGTACTGCGGTGAGAGAGAGAGAGAGAGAGAGAGAGAGAGAGAGAGTCTTTATTACTGTTCTAATCACGCTTTCTTCCACAGGAACGTTAAGTTCTCCCACGTCTTCAGGACAGAGGAGTTTACGCTTTTACGGTTTTCTCTGCATTTTTTGTGTCTTATTAATTTTGTGAAAGAGAAAAAAAGAGGCTGGTGAAGGAGCGAGTGTTTATAGCTGCTTTAGCCATTTAACAGACGCTCTTGTCTCTGGAAACCCCCACTTCCCCCCATTTCCCCTCCCACTTCCCTCCACTTCCCTCCATTTCTTCTCCCACTTCCCCCCACTTCCCCCCACTTCCCTCCACTTCCCTCCACTTCCCTCCACTTCCCTCCATTTCCCTCCACTTCCCTCCACTTCCCTCCACTTCCCTCCACTTCCCTCCACTTCCCTCCATTTCCCTCCATTTCCCTCCACTTCCCCTCCCACTTTCCTCCACTTCCCTCCACTTCCCCCCACATCCTCCCACTCTGCCCCCACTTCCCTCCCACTTCCCTCCACTTCCCTTCCCTCTTCCCCCCTACTTCCTCCTGCACTCTCAGTTGCTGTATAAAGCATGTGGAAAAGCGGCATGGACACACTTCTGCTTTCAGTGCTGTCTGTTCTTTACATGCTCCTCTCTCCCGTCTGCTTTAGCTGCATTAGTCATTGTGCTTTGACATTTGTGAGACAGACGCTATACCCAGCGGCTCCGGGGGCTTTAAAACTAGACACTGTTTTGTCTGAGAAGTTTTTATTCCTGTCCAATTTGAATTGCGCTGAAACCCGACGCTTTCAGGAGGATTACAGCAGACACCTGAAATGAAGAAATGTGATGTATGGAGGATTAAAGACACTTCGCCTCTACCTGTGATTGCGTAATAATAATAATAATAATAATAATAATAATAATCAATTCCTCATCACTGAAAGATGTGTAAATAATAAACTCACTGTTTGTTCGGCTGGCGTGCCGATGTTCCGGCCCTCGCTGCCTACTGATCGCTTGCTGCTTCCGACATTGAGAGGTGTGTTTTTTTTTGGTTTTTTTTTTTTGCTGGTGAGTTTTTAACTAAACATAAATGGAGTAAAATTTACAGCTGCAGAATTAAACGGAGCTGGTTTTCAGCTGTGGAGGATTTCTTAATGCCAGTTTGCACGCTGCCGTGTTGTCATGGCGATGGGATCGTAGAGCACACACTTTCAGCCACCACACCTCGGATCAGTACCGGGCCCTGCCTCGTTTCTCACCCTCCGCTTTGTAGCACTTCCTGTGGTGTTAGGCTTCCCACAGCAGAGACGGAAAAGACTGCGACGAACACACACACACACACACACACACACACACACACACACACACACACACACACACACAAACTAATGCACCTTGATGTGTCCAATCGCTCGCTCTGTTTATCTGCAGGTTGCCTTCTATAGAGCATTTCATTGGACACAAATTGTACAGAATGAATCGAAATATTTTCACCGTTTTCCTGGAAATTATAAAATATCTATTATTAAAATTAGGGCTTTTATTTTAAAATAAAAAAACGACTTGGTGTCTACAGCACCAAAAGACAGAAGCTTGTGATTTCATGGGGATTTTAAGTGAATAGTGTGTTAGAGATTGAAGTGTGTGACCGCGACCAGATGGAGCTTAGAGCGAGGTAATGCACACCTGCCAGCCAATCAGGAAGGAGTATTTCCCCTGTACATGTCCAGGGTTCGAGTATTACATCACTAACACACCACAACAACAACAACAACAACAACAGCAACAACAACAAACACATCAGATACATCACAACTTACTCGTTTTCCTCTCTTTCCTTCTGACTCTAATAATTTACTTTTCAAATATTACATTACTCCTCTCTCTCTCTCTCTCTCTCTCTCTCTCTCTCTCTCTCTCTGTAGATAAGCGTGATTGTAGAGGAGGTTATAAACTCTGTAATAATCAGCGCTGTGTAGTGAGCACTCGTTTCTGTGATGGAGTGAATGACTGTGGGGATAACTCGGACGAAGCCTACTGCAACAGTAAGCACATCTGTCCTTCCATCCATCCATCCATCTGTCCATCAATCTGTCCCTCCATCCATCCATCCATCCATCCATCTGTCCATCAATCTGTCCCTCCCTCCCTCCATCCATCCATCTGTCCATCAGTCTGTCCCTCCATCCATCCATCCATCCATCTGTCCATCAATCTGTCCCTCCATTCATTCATCCTTCTTTTCTTCCATCAGTCCATTTGTCCATCCATCTCTTTTTGTCTTTTTTTTGCTCTTTCACTCTCTTTTTTTCAGTTGATTTATTTCTAACTGAACTCAGTGTTTTTCTCTGACACGAAAGGAGTTATTTTATTTTAAATTATTTATGTAGTTATTTTAATTCATTTTGTTATTGACGATTTTGACCGTTAAAGCTGCACGATATGGACAGATGGTCCGGTTGAGAGTTAAATGTTCTAGCTTGCGGTTCCTCTGAATCTAGAACGTTCTAATGATCTGGATAATACTCTGATGGCAGTAGTGCGGCTCTAAAACATTTTGAAATGCGGTTTTATGCTTCTAGAACGTTCTAATGGCCGTTTGTTTTGGTTCTCGGGTTAATGGTAGTCTTTAACATTTTATTTATATACTATAACATTTATTTATTTAAGATTGTGCAGAATAAGTGTGTGTGTGTGTGTGTGTGTGAGAGAGATGTGTTCAGTGTACGTGTTGGTTTTAACGTGTGTTTATCGTGCTCTCAGACGTGTGCTCGTCTTCGGAGCGGCGCTGTGCAGACGGGGCGTGTGTATCGCAGACGTCCTGGTGCGATCAGATCATCGACTGCGCAGACGCCTCGGACGAGAAGAACTGCAGTAAGATCGGTCTGCGTTCACACACACGCCTCTGCGCATTTGTGTGTGTTAGTGTGTTAATCCCCGCTCTCCTCTGTGTGTGTGTGTGTGTGTGTGTGTGTGTGTGTGTGTGTGTGTGTGTGTGTGTTTGCAGCTAGTGTAAACTGTGTTGATTACCACCGGTTGGGGGTGCGAGTGTATGATGACGTGTTCCTCAGGTGTAACTCCACGTCTCTGTGTGTTCTCTCGCACTGGGTGTGTGACGGAGCGGATGACTGCGGCGATTACTCGGATGAAACACACTGCCAAGGTACGTGTCCTTATTTATTTGTTTGTGTGTGTGTGTGTGTGTGTGTGTGTGTTTAACCTGTTTGTGTGTTAGATTTCCATTGTTGATTTCTGATGAAGCAATATATGATGCAAGTTTTTGCCCCTGTTTATTAGGAATATTATTATTATTATTATTATTATTATTATTATTATTATGATGATGATGATGATGTCTTTACCTGTTGGTCCTCATCAGCCGCAGCGGGCCAGGTGTGTGCAGACGGGCTGTTCGCGTGTCCGAGTGGAAGCTGCATCTCTACTGCATGGCTGTGTGATGGACAGAAAGACTGTAAGGAAGGAGAGGACGAGCTGCACTGTGGTGAGAACTCTCTCTGTCATCGATTAGTCGTGCCTGTCAGGGTTTACTGTTCATGTCTGCTAGGTGCACACAGCTTAATAAGGAATAAAGCACTTGGGGGCCGTGCTGTTAGAGAAAAATAATCAATGCCGATGTGGTGTGATGTGGTGTGATGAAGCAGAGTTACTGTTAGCACTCGGAAGTTGATTATTTTCCCATAACAGCACGTCTCCAAGTGTTTTATTCCCCTTACACCACAGCAGTCTACCAACAATTACAATTTTATTAATTAAAGGACGTCGTACTTTTTAGCCATTTCTAGTTGCACTTAATGTTGGTGAAACGAATTAGTTCCTGTTGTCACTTACGTTATAGCAGCTATAAACAGTCGTTCCCCCGCCAGCCGCTCTTGATTCTCTTTAAGACAAAAACCCAGCTTGTTACGCACGTTACCGAGAAACCGCAAAGAAGCGTAAACTCCTCTGTCCTGAAGACGTAAAGTTACAGTTCCAGCTTCACCTCTGACTGTTACAAAGCGCTGACACTGGAGACTCCTTCCTTACATGTTACATAAACGTCTCCTTACAGAAAACTTCACCATATCAGTGTTTACACACGTTTTAATCCTATTAGCAAACTTCTGGTCTAAAATTCTCCTATTTCTTCTCTCCATTTCCCTCTTTCTCTCTCTCTCTCTCTCTCTCTCTCTCTCTCTCTCACCACCCTCTTCCTTTTCTCTCTCTCTCTGTCTGTCCTCTCTCTCTCACCGCCCTCTTCCTTTTCTCTCTCTCTCTGTCTCTCTTTCTCTCAGTAAATTGATGGTCTATTTGTCGATGTAGAAGGTGATCACTCAGCATAAACGAGGCAGGAAAAATAGTTTCGCATCAGAAATGAATCAACTTCATTGCGGTGTCTCGTCTCTTTCACCGTTTTTCTCTCTCTCTCTGTGACCTTGCTTTCTTTTTTTTATCCTCAAATCAATCGGCTGAGTAGCGAGCAAACACACATCATCCTGCTGAGAGAGGCATATTTACGTGTGTGTGTGTGTGTGTGTGTGTGTCTGTGTGTGTGTGTGTGTGTTAGAATGCTGTTCACATTAATTATAACTAAGCAGATAACTGTGTTGTGTGATTGTAAACACACACAACAACATTACTGTAAACACAGTGATGAAACGTCACTCAATACACTTTATAATAACAACAGGAAAGAAGAGTCATTTGAAATTATCGTTTAATTATAACATTTATATATTTATTGTTCATCATTTGTTGATTTTTATATATTGAAACATTATTCGTTATTATTACATTAATCAATTGTAGTCTTTCTAGTTTCACACTGCACATCATTTACCAAGCCAATAACTCATTAGCTGAGAGCTGAGAAAACACACCTGTAACACGCCTTCATTTACCGAAAAAGTAAATAAACTCGGGCCAGAGCGCCTAGAAATCAGCGTAATGGCAGCGCGTGTGAAACCGACACATCCATAACACACCGCGTGTTTGATTCACTTCCTGCCGTGAGTCGATTCAGAGTCAAATCGGTTTCTCACCTGGAAGTGAATCAAGACCATCTCGCTGAGACGCTCTCGGTCCCGAGAGTGAGTGCTGTGTTCTCGCCTGCCTGAAGAACCGCAACACCACACACACCACACACACCACACACACCACACACTGACACACTGAACACGCTGTGTGTGAAAGAACCGTTAGACCTGTGCTCGAAGTAAAACTGGAGGATTCTGATTCTGTGTGTACTTCAGATTAACAGTCTTCCTGCACTGAATAACCTGATTACGGAGTTAAGATCCAGGTGTTTATCAGATTTTGTCTTTAATCTGATTAGCGTGCATGTAAACACTAGCATCGTGCTCCTGTGATGCTCGATGAAGTGTTCCCTGTAGTGTGAAAACATATCAGTGCTTGTGTGTCAGGAATGAAACGTTCCAAACTAAACTGTAGTGGTGTTTACTCCTTCGTGTGTGTGTGTGTGTGTGTGTGTGTGTGTGTGTGTGTGTGTGTGTGTGTGTGCGCTTGTGTAGATTCATCCTGTGCGTTTGATCAGTTCTCGTGCTCCATGAGCAGATGTGTATCTCATCAGTGGCTGTGTGACGGAGAGGACGACTGCGGTGACGGAGCTGATGAAAACCCTGAGCTCTGTGGTACTAACATCTAATTATTATGCTGTGTGTGTGTGTGTGTGTGTGTGTGTGTGTTTGTGTGTAATCAGTGTCTGATTTGTCTGAGGAGGTAAATCAGTATGAAAGAGGTTGCGATTGGGTTTATTTCATTGTTGTGGTGGATTTATAACCAAACATCAAAGCGCGAGCATGAGCAGACTCTCAACACGAGGGGAGGGAGTGAACGAGGGAGTGAACGAGGGAGTGAACGAGGGAGTGAACGAGGGAGTGAACGAGGGAGTGAACGAGGGAGTAGCTGAGATGAAGGAATGAGTGACTGAATGAGTGAGTGACTAAGTACGCAAGTGAATCATTGAATTAACATATGGATCTCTGAGTCTGTAGGTGAATCTGTATGTGAGTCACTGAGTCAGTGAGTGAATCAATGAGCCAGTCACTGAGTCACTAAGTGAGCATTTACTTCACTGAGTGAGTGAGTGAGTCATCGAGTCAGTGAGTGAATCAGCCACTCAGTGAGTCAGGGATTGAATCCATCCATTTAATTCCATGCATTATTTCCTTTTCTGCTTTCTTTCATTCTTTCTTTTTTCCCTTCTCTCTCTCTTTCCGCACCCCTCCGGTCCTCTCTAGGTTCAGTGTCGTGTGCCCCCAGTGCCTTCCGCTGTCCCGAGTCGTATGTGTGTGTGTCGAGGCGGTGGGTGTGTGATGGAGAGAGAGACTGTCCGGATGGCAGTGATGAACTCGCAACAGCCGGCTGTGGTGACTAACACACACACGTGCACACACACGTACACACACACGTGCACACACACACACACACGTGCACACACACACACACACACACACACACACACACACACAGTAAATCAGTGCGTTTGTAAATTGAGAGTGTGTGAGCTTGCTGGTGCAATATTGCTGAAGTGTCAGTACTAGTAATAATAATAATAATAATAATAATAATAATAACACAATTATTAATGCAACAATTACAGTGAGATATAAATCACAGACTCTCCCTGTCTCTCTCTCCCTGTCTGTCTCTCTCTCCCTGTCTGTCTGTCTCCTCTCTCTCTCCCTGTCTCCTCTTTCTCTCCCTGTCTCTCTCTCTCTCCCTGTCTCTCTCTCCCTCCCTGCCTGTCTCTCTCTCTCCCTGCCTGTCTCTCTCTCTCCCTGTCTGTCTCTCTCTCTCTCCCTGTCTGTCTCTCTCTCTCTCTCCCTGTCTGTCTCTCTCTCTCTCTCTCTCTTTCCCTGTCTCTCTCTCTCCCTGTCTGTCTCTCAGCTCTGAATCTCACATGCTCTGATGAGGCGTTTCGGTGTAGTAATGGAGACTGCATCCCGCAGCGTTTTGTGTGTGACCGTGATGATGACTGCGGTGACGGATCTGATGAGTCGCTCCAGTGCAGTCAGTGTCCTTAATTCACCTCTCATTTCATTCTCTCTCTCTCTCTCTCTCTCTCTCTCTCTCTCTCTCTCTCTCTCTCTCTCTGTGTGTGCTGATGAGAATCTCTGGAGACTGACCTGTGATCCTGCATGCATTTTAATTTCTCCTTGCTGTTTGTATGCAGTGATAACTGTAGGAAAAGTTCAGTGTCTTGCAACAGGAGGTAGCTGGTGACCGTGATGTCCTGGATGAGGACAGTGGGGTGTTTATGTGGGGAAAGTTGCTGGTGTTCAGAGTGATTAACTCTGCTTTGAATACTTAATGAATAAACACTGTGAATAACTTTACAGTTCTTCTTCATTCCTTTCAGATTATCACGCCTGTGGGAAGGCGGAGTTTCAGTGCTCAGATGGGCGGTGCTTACCCAGTGTCCAATGGGAGTGTGACGGTTTCCCAGACTGTCTCGACCAATCAGACGAAGCGCCACTGAACCCGAAGTGTTCAGCTGCAGGCAAGACTTGAACGTTTGATTAACAGCATGCCAGGCCTTATGGGAAATGTAGTACCATCTGTTTCTCCAGCCATCTTCCTTCTGCAGGAAGTCAGGGAGGAAATGACAAAACACACCGCAGCTGGTCTATTTTTGCTTTAATTGTAAAAGCGGATTTAATTAAATGTAGATGAAATATACAAAATCGCTTCTGTAAGTAATATTAGACACATCTTTGTTTGAGTCTGTATGAAACGTCAGGAAGTGAAAAAGGCATAAGCTTTGTGCTACAAACGCAACTATTAAAAAGACTTTTTGTTCTTTTCGCTTCAGTGTTCTATAAATATATATAATTTGATGTTTGTTAGTCACAGCATTATAATCTGTGAATAAGTGCGCATGTTGTTCTGTCTTGCTGTGTTTTAGAAAGTTTGTGCAACGGCTCGTTTTTCATGTGCGCTAACGGCCGCTGTGTCCCGCTGCTGAGCGTGTGCAATCTCCACGACGACTGTGGCGACCAATCAGATGAGAGGAACTGCAACGTTAACGAGTGTTTGAACCGACGAGTCAGTCAGTGCACACAGGACTGTCACGACCTGCCTGTGGGTTACAAGGTGTGTGTGTGTGTGTGTGTGTGTGTGTGTGTGTGTGTGTGTGTTAGAGATAGAATAGAGATAGACGTCGTATGGATGAGAAAAACCTTAATCATCCAATGAATCTTTAAAGAACCATTGAAGAACCCTTAGCTGTAACAGTGCACTAAGTACCAAGAAGCTACATGATAAACTCCGGACAGGTTCCCGGGTGTTAAGAAGATCATTTTAACTTTATTTAGTTAATTTTAAACCTTTAAAGATAAGTTTACAGGTAAGTACAAACTCCAAATTATTGATCACTGTTTTCTTCTTAATGTGTGGAATGTGTCAGGAGGTTGAACCTTCTAAAAAAGGTTCTACTCTCTCTGATAGAAAAAAGCTTTGTTGTAAGGCTCTACATGGATCTTTCCTCAGACAGACAACCAAAGAACACTCACGGGTTTTAATATATGTACATGCTTAGGACTTTTTTTTTTTTATATTTAACTGATGGAGGCTACATAGTTTCAAACAAAAACTCAAAAAATGAGGCGTTGAATCCTGAGAGGATTAACGAGCATTAAAGATTGTTGGAGGGATGAGGGTTAAAGAGAGATGGAGAGAAGAGGGTTAAAGAGCGATGGAGGGGTGAGGGTTAAAGATCAATGGAGAGGAGGGGGTTAAAGAGAGATGAGAGGGTTAAAGAGAGATGGAGAGGAGAGGGTTAAAGAGCGATGGAGAGGGTTAAAGAGCGATGGAGAGGGTTAAAGAGAGATGGAGAGGAGAGGGTTAAAGATCAATGGAGAGGAGGGGGTTAAAGAGAGATGAGAGGGTTAAAGAGAGATGGAGAGGGTTAAAGAGAGATGGAGAGGGTTAAAGAGATGGAGGGGTGAGGGTTAAAGAGAGGTGGAGAGGGTTAAAGAGAGGTGGAGATGAGAGGGTTAAAGAGAGATGAGAGGGTTAAAGAGAGGTGGAGAGGGTTAAAGAGAGATGGAGAGGGTTAAAGAGAGCTGGAGAGGGTTAAAGAGCGGAGGAGAGGGTTAAAGAGCGGAGGAGAGGGTTAAAGAGAGATGGAGAGGGTTAAAGAGAGATGGAGAGGGTTAAAGAGCGGAGGAGAGGGTTAAAGAGCGATGGAGAGGAGAGGGTTAAAGAGAGGTGGGGAGGGTTAAAGAGAGGTGGAGAGGGTTAAAGAGATATGGAGAGGGTTAAAGAGAGATGGAGAGGGTTAAAGAGAGATTTAGAGGAGAGGGTTAAAGAGAGGTGGAGAGGGATAAAGAGAGGTGGAGAGGGTTA
>JAKKZJ010000025.1:17628485-17638839 GCA_033441845.1 Pangasius mekongensis | reverse complement strand
AAGAGAGGTGGAGAGGGTTAAAGAGAGGTGGAGAGGGTTAAAGAGAGGTGGAGAGGGATAAAGAGAGGTGGAGAGGGATAAAGAGAGGTGGAGTAATGGTTTCTTGGTGCTGTAGCTGAGGACAGCTCTCCATTTTTCTGTAAATGTGGTTCAGAAGAGTGTGTTCTGTGCATCAGCTGTGTTCCTGACACCATCACTGACGATAAAGCAGAGAGAGGAGCAGCGCTGTCAAGAAATAGCACACCATCTGACGACTACACACACACACACACACACACACACACACACACACGCGCGCGCAGTGGGAGAAGGCTTGGCAGGTAGGACAGGTTTGGCACGTGTTGCAGTAAAGTGCTGCTGCGATGTGACATTTCTGGCAGGAACACACACCGCCTCGCTCTCCATCAGCTCCACATCATCATTCACATTCAGCCTCGTACAAACTCGCACCAGCACTGAGAGCACTGATTATCAGCTTTACGATAAGGAGCGCGATGAGACGTGGAGTCCTGATTTAATCCAGCATTAGCTTTTTAGCGCTGTAGCTGCGCGTCTGCGCAATTTCCTTTCTCTTGTTTTCCTCTTCTTCTGGTTCGATTCGGTGTTCGATTCGGTGTTGGCTCGCTCCTGTTTACACGCTGCACTGTCATTCTGTCACCTCCTGCTGCTTTCCCCAAGTCCAATTTACAGTCTGACACAAACACACACTATGTATTATAGCCCTGGTGCTTCCCCTTGCAGCCTCATTCAGTCGTCTATGAAACAGCTGTTAAATAGACAATATGGCAAATCAGCCCTGTGAGACTTCAGACATTTCCATTATTCACACCGGTGTGATGCACAAACTACTGAAACCTGAGAAAAGGGACTTAACGGCGATTCCACACCTATTAGTCCATTTGCTGTTCATTCTTTTGGCTCATTTGCTGTTTTTTTTTTTTTTTTTACTAAACAGAATTAAATGAACCAAAAAGCAACAAGAAAGTTGTCGGAGTGTTTAGGGCTGAAAAATTCCTCCAAAAATAGTTTATTCATTGGCCAGAAATATGGCGATGGGAAAAGGAGAACGCAGATATCAGGACAATCACTCGAGCACAGAGCCCCAGCTAAATAAAAGATTAGATAATTAGATAAATAACGAGTTTAAATCGTCACATCCAAACTTTACTTCCTCCAGATCTGTAAAACACACGGCGTTTCTGCAGCGCTACGGCTCTGCCCTTTGGCTCAGTTTAGCAGCTCGCATTAAAGAATCTGCCGAAAAAAATAACACTGCAAACCACAACACACGGCATGTTTGATTCACTTCCTGCAGTGACTGTGTGTGTGTGTGTGTGTGTGTGTGTTTGCACTGCAGTGTGTATGCTGGCCTGGTTTCCGTCTGAAGACAGACGGACGGACGTGTGTGGACATTAACGAGTGTGTGGAGAGTTTCCCGTGCAGCCAGCACTGCATGAACACGTACGGGTCGTACAAGTGTGTGTGCACGGACGGATACAAACCTCTGGACACGGACGCACGCAGCTGCAGAGCTGTCTCAGGTACTGACACACACACACACACACACACACACACACACACGCACTTTTGCAAAAAATGAAACATCCCCAGGGTTCCTCAAATGCAGATGCTCAGCTGAGGCATGTTTGATGTCTGTTTTCCTCTTTAGTTTTACACTAGAGCCAGGATGCTAATGTTATATAATGGAACTTTACTCTTTCAAATCACTTCTAATGTACAAGCTCCGCCTTCAGACGTTAAGCCACGCCCCCTACCTGAGTCTGATGCTGGAGTCAGAAAGTGATTTTTTTTTTACTGCAGCAGTTTTTATCCCTGTGCTAAGCGAGCGGACGTTGCTGTGGGAGGAGTTACACACTTGCATCATTGTTAGCGACCTCAGCATTTTTCACTGACCTTTCACCCCTTCGCTTGTGCTTTATGTTCAGCAGAAGAGCCCTTTCTGGTTCTAGCCGATCATCATGAGATCAGACGGATCAGTCTGGACGGCTCGAACTACACACTGCTGAAACAGGTAACGGCACCAGCACCACGGTCTGCTTACTGCGTTTAACTCATCGATGCGTTGTGATGTTTTCCAGCCGTTTACAGCTGTTGAGTTCTGCCCTCTGATTGGTCTACAGGACAGAGGAGTTTACGCTTCTTTGCGGTTTCTCAGTAACATGACAAACTGTGTTTTATTAACTCGGAGCGAGAGAAAAGCGAGAGGCTGGTGAGGGAACGACTGTTCATAGCTGCTCTAGTCTGGCGTGGCCTCTTATAGCTCCGCCCCCTTGCCGTGTCACTCAGGCGGTGAATGTTACACGGCGAGTGTGTATTTATTGCTCAGTGTATTAATAGTGCAGGAACAGTGTGAACACACACTACTGCAATAAATGTAGCCAACTACAGCACATGATTTGCGACAGACCCTGAAATGAACACTCCTTATCAGTTAAGAGTCAAACTAGGCCCTGTACACACACCCGCTGGAGCTGTGTGTGTGTGTGTGTGTGTGTGTGTGGCTGATGGATTAATGAGTGGATTATTTTAGCTCGTGACTGATGATGGAGGAGGAATGAAGCGTGACATCATCACTGATAATGAACTTCTGATTGGTTATGGGATCATTACAGACATTTTATCTGTGATTTATAACTGATTAATAAAACACTCCTCTCTCTCTCTCTCTCTCTCTCTCTCTCTCTCTCTCTCTCTCTCTGTCTCTGTTTCACTGTCTGTCTTTCTGTCTCTCCCTTTTTCTGGCTCTGTCATCTCTCTTTCTGTCTAATTTTTTTTTTTTGCTCTGTCTGAAAATTTCTTTCTTTTCTTTTCTTTCTTTCCTTCACCATATCATTCCCTGTATCTATCTCTACTCCTCTCTCTCTCTCTCTCTCTCTCTCTCTCTCTCTCTCTCTGTGTGTGTATGCAGGGTCTCAGTAATGTTCTCTCGTTGGACTTTGACTACAGACGGGATTTGATGTTTTGGATTGACAGCAGCCGGCCAAGCGGACGCAGGATCAATAGGATGCGCATAAATGGGAGCGATCTCAAGGTGTGTGCGTGTGTGCGCGTGTGTGTGTGTGTGTGTGTGTGTGTGTGCGTGTGTGTGTGTGCGCGCCCACTTGTATAGTTTACCTGACACTACATTCATTTCATGTGTGTATGTGTGGAACTGTTATTTCAGCAACATCATCTGAGAGTTTCTGACTGCTGTGTAAATCAGTTACGATGCTGTAAAGAAGCGACAAATCCAAGCGATCGTCTCGATTCATTCCTACGGAGCGTGCGGTCCGACGTTTCTTCAGTTCCCCGCTCACGACTTTAGCTCCTACCTGCAATTATTTCCTGCAAAAACGGAAGAGAAGCTTATAAGCGTGGATTAATCTTCTCCTGTCGTATACAAGCTCTAATTAAACGTGTGCAGAGGCGTTAGGAGGAAAGATAAAGCTTGAGGGGAAGTAGCAGACGCTGTTGGCGTGTCTGGTGAGTGTACGTAGCTAGTGCAGTTATCTCGCTTCGCTAATCTAATCTGAGCACGGATTCGTTTCTTTAACTTGTATTTTACTAGTTAGCTTTAGAAGTAAAGTATAGCTACTACTGTTGAGAAACAAAACAAAAAAAAAAACACTGGACAGACCGCACCCACAGCGACTCGTATGTGCATTACAGATCGTGTGTGTGTGTGTGTGTGTGTGTGTGTGTGTGTGTGTGTGTGTGTGTGCGCGCGCTCTGGGGGGGGATTCTTTGTCCCAGAATTCCCCAGAGGAGAAACACCTCTGCAGCTCTTGCAGCTCACACTGAAGTGGAATAAATCATCTCTGACATGGCCTCCACTTCATTATATCTGCAGTGTAGTATTTTTATAATTTAATTCTGTTCTGCGTAATGAAAATTGACGTTTGATGTGCAATTTTCAGTTTGGCGCAGACAGAAAAGGCACACAGTGGTTCAGGAAAAGAGTTGCAGATGTGTTACATCAGATAGAATAAAGTTTACAAATTGCCTGTGGGATGTGAAGCAGTTGGTGTAATGAACACACACTGTTCTCAGCGTAAAGCCAGAACATCTCTGGCTCCGTGTGGGAAGACGCTAATTGATTTTGACAATAACAACGTTAATGACTGCGTTAGGTGACTGTGAGAGTTTTAATGAAGTCTGTGTATGTTATGGACAGCTATTTTTATTCATCGTAAACTTCGTACATTTATTTATTCAAGAAGACTCCTTCACTTTTCAACCCTGTAATACAGTGAGAGCAGTAGAGGAGCATAACAAAACCCAAGCTCCTCCCACTACAGCATAATTAAAACTGCTCCCATCACATCACACTATAACCAACAAAAACTACAAATTCCTCCTGATGGATTATATCTTTACCAAAAACCCTCACAATGATTTGCGTAATGATAGCAGTGGCTTTGATACAGGCTGTAACTCTGTCTATTTTCTAACCTTCAGTTTTAAACGTTCTCTCTCCTCTTGACTGAGATGTGCCGTGTGCTGTAGTGTAAGTGTTTTCAAGTGTTTGTTTAATTTCCAGGTGATCCACAGGACCTCAGTGCCGAACGCCCTGGCAGTCGACTGGATCGGAAAAAACCTGTACTGGTGCGATGCTGAAAGAAAAACACTGGAGGTAGCGAAGGCTAACGGACTTTACCCAACCATCCTGATGAACTCCGGACTTCAGAACCCTTCTTCTCTCACACTGGACCCCTTAACTGGGTAAAACACTCATGTACAGTGGGTATAAAAAGTCTGTGTACCCCTGTTAAAATAAAAAAATGGTTTTGTGATGTAAAAAATTTTAAACCAAGGTGAATCATGTCAGATCTTTTTCCACCTTTAACCCAAATAAAGACCAGCTGATTTTCTTGGTTTTGTCCGAATGCTGAGGTCACGGTCTGCAAAGATCTTACAAAGCATGTAAGGGATCTCACTGTGGAATGGTATCGATCAGGAGAGGGGTAGTAAAATCATTTCCAAAACATTAGCTGTACCATGAAACACCAGGATGACCATCATCAAAAAAGTGGAGGAAATAGATCACCCCAGTGACATCACCAAGAACAGGACGTCCCTCCAAAACTGACGCAAGGACAAGAAGAAAACTCATCAGTTTCACGTGGCAAAATGTGTCCTGGTCTGATGAGACCAAGGTAGAACTTTTTTGGTAGGATTGTAAAAGATATGTTTGGCATTTATAACCCAATGAATACTAACCCTCTGTGAAGCGTGGTGGTGGTAGCATCATGCTATGTAGGATCTTCTCTTTAGCTCCAAATAGCACTCTATTTTGGAGAAGAACCTGCAGGCCTCTGTTAGACGGCTGAAGATGAAGAACAGTTTCACCTTCCAGCACGATAACGACTCGAAGCACAAATCCAGGTCAACACAGGAACGGCTTCAGAAGAAGACGAGCAACGTTTTGGAATGGTCCGGTCTACATCCTACATCCTGTGCAGGCTGTGTGCAGGAGATCTCCTCGCTTTATGATAGATCTGGAGCATTTTATAAGGAAGAGTGGAATACAATGACCAGATGAAGATGTGCTAAGTTGGTAAACTCTTACCCCAAAACACAGAGTGCTGTATTACAAGTAAAAGGTGCTTTAACAAAGTATGTATTAAGGGGTGTGCATACTTATGCAACCAGATTATTGTAAGTTTGTTCTTTTTTCCTAAAACCTTTCTAATTGTTTCGCTTGAGTTGTGTGGCTCGCTATGTGACATTAAATGTGGGAAAAGATCTGACATGATTTATCTTGGTTTCAGTTTTTACAACACACAAACCTGTGATTTTAACAGGGGGGTGTAGACTTTTAATATCCACCGTGTTTTCCATTCTTAACCATCTTCAGTAGAAAAAAGAGGAGAGGGGGATTGGGGATAAATAAAATAAGTGCGTTATTGTATGTAAGAGCTGAGTAGATGAGACCTGGTCAGAGCGAGGCGCTGATGTGCGTTATTCTTTACCGCAGGTACGCTTTTTGGATCGACTGCTGTGAGCGTCCGCACATCGGCCGGGTGGGAATGGACGGCAGCAATCCACGAGTGATTATCCACACGGATGCACACGCTCCATCAGCGCTCACTATCGACTACGTCAACAGCAGGATCTACTGGGCAGAAGGGAACCACATCCTGTTCTCCGACATGGACGGCTCGAAGACGCACAGAGGTACGAAACACTCGTCAGGTTGGACACCGATACGGAACTGCAATGAAATCACGTGTGAAGTATAAGAGGAATTTGACACTTTAGAAACAGTATTTGGAAAATAGTCAACCTTGGGGTGGCAAAACTTACTCAGCAAGTTTATTATTTGAAATTTTAACAGTCTTAGCCTATAAACATATTGTGAACTCTTCAATTACACTTAAGTCTTTTTCCCTCAGCATGACTGAGTGATCTTACCTGAACTAATCTACCTAATCTAACGTTGACGAGAAATTAAATAAGGATGCTAAAAATAAGTACTCGAACAGCAGAGAGTGTTAATGAGGACAGGAAACAATGGCCATATAAGGAAAGTGGAAAAATGTAGGCTCGGACGCAGGAATTATAGTGGCGTGGACGTGACTCTGTGAGACTGAATACTAATGAGAGCACTTCAGTGAGGTTTGGTACACAGCCAGAGAGAAGAAAGTAAGTGTGTGTGTGTGTGTGTGTGTGTGTGTGTGTGTGTGTGTGTGAGCACACGCATGGGTTCTGCTGACTGAGCTGGCGGTATTCCAGCGCGGCCACTAATTGATTCCGTCTCATCTCGTTAAAGTGCCTAACGAGGACATGGGCGAGGTGACGAGTCTCACCCTGTTTGAGGATTTTCTCTACTGGAGCGATCAGAAGAGGAGAACGCTGAATCGAGCTCATAAAACCTCCGGAGAGAGGCGTATGGAACTGCTCAGCTCTTGGCAAACCATCCGTGACATTAAAATTTATCATCCACTACGCCAACCAGACGGTAAAAACACTCTGAGGGTATTTAATTCATTTATATATTTATAGCCTTTTTATCACGGGGTCACAGGAAGTTGCATTCAGATTCCAAAGTCTCCGAGCGCTATTATTACATGACTTATCAACTTTTATAAGTTTTATAAAGACTTTATAACGCATGTATAAACACTGATTAACGTATTTATAGAGTTACGCATCAGCACGTGGACGTATTCAAGACAGAAACTTATTTACAGGAACCATTTGGGCAAAAATGAAATGTCTTTTAACTCCAAATCGGCTGAGACATGTTTGTTATTTTCAGTTTTGCACTTGACCTGCGTAGCTAATGTAGCTAACATGTAATGGAAGGGTGAACAAGAATGAAAAATATGATTTTTCTTGTGTGTGTGTGTGTGTGTGTGTGTGTGTGTGTGTTTAGTTGTGAAGCATCAGTGTCAGGTGAATAATGGAGGCTGCAGTCACCTGTGCCTGTTGTCTCCGGGCGGAGCCTACAGGTGTGCATGCCCCACCCACTTTTACCTGGCCAATGACAGCAAGACCTGCCTTTCCAACTGCACCTCCAGCCAGGTGACACGTCTCGCCGTTATTACCTCATTCACTCTGATGCTCTTTATCAGGGGTCCAAGCACCTATAGCGCACACTCATTTACGTCCATAACAAACATAATTTATGAGCATTTTCTGAATGTGTGTGTGTGTGTGTGTGTGTGTGTGTGTGTAGTTCCGTTGCGGTACAGACGAGTGTATTCCGTTCTGGTGGAAGTGTGACACGGTGGACGACTGCGGTGACGGTTCAGATGAACCTGCAGACTGTCGTATGTATCAGCAATAAAACACTCCACAGTCAGTATTTAACGTTAGTGTGTCTTTTCAACATCTTTATATTTAAATGCTGGATTTGCTCTTATAATAATTCAGGGAATGATAACATCCATAGAAATGTCTCAAAAAGAAAGGATTTGCTTGCATTGTCCTTCATCTTCCTGTCCGTCATTTTCAGTCTGCATGTCATTCAGTTGTTTCTCTCGTTCTCTCGCCCCCCAGCGGAGTTCAAGTGCCAGCCGGGTCGGTTCCAGTGTGGTTCGGGTCTCTGCGCTCTCCCTCCTTTCATCTGCGATGGAGAGAACGACTGTGGCGACAACTCTGACGAAGCGAACTGTGGTGAGAGTTACAGAGGAGAGGAATACTCCAAGAAATAAAAAAAAATAAATAACAGTGCAAAAGACTAAATGCGTTCTCTCTCTCTCTCTCTCTCTCTCTCTCTCTCTCTCTCTCTCTCTGTTTTTCTCTTTCTCTTTGCAGAATCGTATATCTGTCTTTCAGGACAGTTCAAATGCACTGGGACTCATAAGTGTATCCCAGTTAACCTGCGCTGTAACGGACAGGACGACTGTGGCGATGGAGAGGACGAGCACGACTGCCGTGAGTGTTACACACACTTCACACACACACACTTCACACACACACACTTCACACACACTTCACACACACACTTCACACACACACACTTCACACACACTTCACACACACACACTTCACACACACTTCACACACACACTTCACACACACACTTCACACACACATGGTTTGTGTGTAAAAATGTGTGAATTTGATAAACACCCAGCAGCTGATTTACTAACACCCCGTACGCAGGATCACGTCTTTCATGTGAACATGAACGTTTTTATTTAGAATGATAAAAGAGTGGGCGGAGTTAATGCGAGTGGATTAACTGGCGACAGGCAGTGTGCTTTACTACAGTCTGCAAGTCACTTCGGGAACCTCAGGAGGTTGTGTTTGTAAATTAATATGACTGAAGGGCAGGTAATACATCATTTATAGTCCAAACCTTTATTCGTGTTTTTTTTTATTCATGTTCGTCTATTCATGTTTTTTTAATGTCTCAGTAGCTCAGAGTATTGAAAAGTTAACACACCGTGCTTTATTAATGGCGTCGTGTTTTGGAGAAATGTGAGAAGCTTTTCTCTAACGAGGAAAGAAAGAGGACAATTCGAGGTTAAAGGCACTGGATCGAGCATATGGATAAGGGTTTGCTGTGTGTGTGTGTGTGTGTGTGTGTGTGTGTGTGTGTGTCTCCAGCTGAAAACACATGCTCGCCCACTCACTTCCAGTGTAAGACCACGATGCACTGCATCTCCAAGCTGTGGGTGTGTGACGAGGACCCGGACTGCGCCGACGGATCGGACGAGGCCGACTGTGGTGAGCCACGCCCACTTTAGCAGAATTATTTACTGTTTCATGCCACAGCACTGTTCTGTTCAGTTCTGGACTGTGATTGGTCAGAAGGTGTTGATTAATTTTCCAGAACAGCAGCTCTGACAGTAGCGCAGGTTTATATTAATGCGCTCGTTCTAATATGTTATCGTGGAAGGAGTCTCCAGTGTCAGTGCTTTGTGACAGGTAAAGTCGTAACTTTAAGTTTTACGACATCTTCAGGACGGAGGAGTTTACTCTTTGCGGGTTCAGGAAAAACTTGTTTCATTAAGTGTAGCTATAAACGGATAAAAAGTATGACGTGTCATTCTGTAATAAGTTTAAAACAATGTAACTGTCTGCAAATTGCTGTGGTGTAAGAGGAATAAAACACTTGAGGGAGTGGAGGTAGTTGAGATGTACTTGTGTTTTGTCCTGTATTAAAATGTGCAAAATATCTTTGGAACCTTTCATGATTCAGCAAGGTCCAGGAAGAGCTTTGCTCTGAACCTGAATAAAATATTCATCAGTGATGTGTGGTGATATTTCAGCGTGATGAATGTTCTCACACTGCAGATTATTTCACACAGAAGCTAATCAATTCCACACGAGAATTTATGATGCGTCGTCTACGTATGAATTATCTCCGCTTATGGAATCCTTCTCAGTGCTGAAGAAGTGAATATGTTCTGCTAGTAATGTGCTGGTGTTCAGCTGAACACTGGAATGTCAGGTGTGTGTGTGTGTGTGTGTGTGTGTGTGTGTGTGTGTGATGAGATGTGATGTGATGTGGGTGTGTTTTATTCGCTCACTGTGTTGGATCAGATGAGAAGACGTGCGGGCCACACGAGTTCCGCTGTAGGAATAATAACTGCATCCCGGATCACTGGAGGTGCGACGGCCAGAGCGACTGTGGAGACAGTTCAGACGAGGAGAACTGCAGTGAGTACCTTCATCATCATCTTCACCATCTTCAACATCACCATCATTACTGCCATGATCACAATCAACATCATTAACTTTACAATCACCATCATCTTCACCACCATCCTCACTGTCATTTTCACCACTATCATCTCATCATCTTCACCACCATCCTCACTGTCATTATCTTCACCACTATCATCTCATCATCTTCACCACCATCCTCACTGTCATTATCTTCACCACTATCATCTCA
>JAKKZJ010000025.1:17603261-17621724 GCA_033441845.1 Pangasius mekongensis | reverse complement strand
TTTATATAACGTCCGCGTGAGTCCGGTCGGTTTATATATAACGTCCGCGTGAGTCCGGTCGGTTTATATAACGTCCGTGTGAGTCCGGTCGGTTTATATGTAACGTCCGTGTGAGTCCGGTCGGTGCGTTGAGTTTTTTAATCACGCTGCTCGTGGAACTGAAGTTTTCATCGCAGTAAAACTTGACCACAGTGTGATTAGTAAACGGACAGCGAGTTTGTGCGCATTAGAGTCATTCAGCGTTTCACTTTTCTGCTCCTAATGTTACTCATATCCCAGGTCACTGCTTATGAATTCACCTCTCAAGATCAAAATAGAGATTTTATGAAATTATTGCGCTATTGTTCTGCATCCTTGCTGAATTTCAGGTGAATATTAAACGCTGAACCGTCAGCAAAATGGAAGGTTTATAATAAATAATTTACTACCGAAAGGTAAATAATTAATAAACAAGCTTTTTTTTAAAAAAAGCTATTAATTATTGTATAATGATGAGTTAACAGTTCAGCAGTTTAACAAGTTGAATTTAATCAAAATGAAATAAAAAAACAAGGTGAACTAAACACAAAAAAAGCAGTAAATGTGAAACTATTCAGATGTTGTTTATTCTTTCTATAGAAATGCGGTTAAAGTGCGGTTGTGTGTGCAGTGAGGAAAGTGATTATTTCTTGAGAATTTTAAAGATTACACAGTTTTACATCAGGCTGATAAACTGGAAATTATAAATAAGCACAAATAATAACAAAAAGAAAAACTAAAAACAAAAGTTAAACAAATTTCACCACAACTAGATAACGTCACTCTTATTTTTACTGTGTATAAACACAACAACATAGTGAGATCAATATTTATTCATTTTATCTCTTTATTGTAATGCGTTTAATTTACTTAATTTAATTTATTGGTTGTTTTTATTGATTGATTTCTAATTTCAGCCACCGAACAGGAAAAAGTTGTGCTGTCTTAATTGCACATTTGCACTTTTTATTAAGGTTTTTTTATTTCAAAGTTTAATTCAGTTTTGACATTTGTGTGTGTGTGTGTGTGTGTGTGTGTGTGTGTTTCTGCAGTGAAGTTCCCATGTCCCGTGATGAGACCTTTCCGCTGCAGGAATGACAGAGTGTGTGTGCACACGGAGCAGGTGTGTAACGGAGTGAACGACTGTGGGGATAACTCTGACGAAGAGGAGTGTGGTGAGACCCCACACACACACACGTGCACACACACGCACACACACACACACACACACAGTATATTAGTATATGTTTTATATATTAATATATTTTTTATTTATATTAACGTAACTATAAATGGATAAAACTATCACTGCGACACACACTGGGCGATTGCTTCATTCTTTTAAACGGTGTGTGTGATGTCACAGCGGTGATGTAATAAGACTGAGACACACCGCAGGGAAGTCGTCTTTGAACTTGACTTATTGTTTCTCACGCTGCCTCAGTGGATGTGGGCGGAGTCAGTGTGTGTGGGAAGGCGGAGTTTGCGTGTGTGAACGGTCGCTGTATCTCGGCCGAGCTGCAGTGTGACCTGTTTGATGATTGTGGAGACGGAGGATCGGACGAGCACGACTGTAAACCATGTGAGACACACACACACACAAACACACACACACACACACACACACACACACACAACATAGTTTATACTCCATTTACTGACAATAAATGCTGAGTGATTCATCCATACTTGGTGTGTGTGTGTGTGTGTGTGTGTGTGTGTTTCAGTGGAAGCAGGCTGTACAGGAAGTGTGTGTGGTGATGATGCTTTCTGTAATCAGACAGCAGGGCGAGCGGTGTGTCAGTGCAGAGCGGGCTTCAGGAGAGACCAGCGGAGTAAACAGTGTGAAGGTACAGAGGGAGAGAGAGAGAGAGAGAGAGAGAGAGAGAGAGAGAGAGAGAAAACACTTTAAACCGATTTTAATGAATTCATTCTAAAGCTGAATGAAGATGTTTATTGAGCTTAAAGTAACAGAAACAAAAGACTTGTGTAGGGGGTGTGGCCTAATGTCTGATGATTATAAAATTTACATTTTATTAATATTTAATTTTTTTAATCAGGAATTATTTATCTCTCATTCTCGCTCTTTCTGTTTCTATCTCTGTCTCTCTGTCTCTCTCTCTCTCTCTCTCTCTCTCTCTCTCTCTCTCTCTGTGTGTGTGTGTGTGTGTGTTAGAGGTGAATGAGTGTGTGTTGTTCGGGACGTGTTCTCAGTACTGCTCTAACACTAAAGGATCGTATAAGTGCAGCTGCCACAGGAACTTTAAAGAGATTAACGGCGAGTGCATCACTAAAGGTACACGTCAAACACTCAAGCCCCGCCCACTTCCTGTTTATAAAGTATCTGTAAGACACGCTGTACCGTCCTCAGCCAATCAGGAAACAGTGTATGTTGTTGTGTGTTTCAGGACCAGATGATCAGGTGCTTTATGTAGCAAACGACTCGGAGATCCACAGATTTGTGTATCCGTTTAACAGAACGCACACACACACGCTTTTCGCACGCTTTACTCAGAACACACACGTCGTCAGCATGGACGCGCTTTTCCACCGCCACAAGTTCATCTGGGCCACGCAGTTTAACCCCGGGGGCATTTTCCACCGAGACCTGGGGGACAGAATTACCAGCCGGAGCCACGGCGGAACTGTGGTGAGTCTCTCTCTCTCTCACACACAAACACACACACACACACACACACACACAAACACACACACACTCTCACAGTGGGCTGATTAGTTCACACACTTTGCAGAGCTCCTGATTGACATCTGGGCTTCAGGAAGATGAAAGAGGACAGATAACATATTGACAGCTTCTCTCTCTCTCTTTCTTATCCTTCATTAATCTCACTTCTTTCTTCTTTTTCTCTCTCTGACTGTCTCTCTCTCTCTCTCTCTCTCTCTCTCTCTCTCTCTCTCTCTCTCTCTGAGCGACTGTGGTGTGCAGAGTATGTAAGAGCTGTTTGGTGTCTTGCCATTTTTCCTGTGAGATTGTCTTCTTTGCGTTTCTTTAATCTAAATATTAGGTTATAAGTGAGTTGTCAGTCGGTGGTAAAAGTTGAGAGCGGGTGAGTGAGTGGGCGTGGCCTCTGAGGCCGGCGTCAGGTGTGTCGGAGAGCGGCGCTCAGGTGGAGGAGGTGCTGTGAGCGCTGAGAGAGCAGGTCGGGTGGGAGAACATCTCCTCTGCCTCCTGAATGAATAAAGCAGTGGTGGTGTTCCTGAAAAAGGAAAGTGGAATATGGTTTAAAGGTGTCATAACGCACGTTTCCCCTCTGTCTGCTCCTGTGACACGAGTCGTCATCTCCAGCGCGCCCCGTTCATAAAAAACAAGCTGATCATGAAGGCTGATCGTTCCGCAGGCAAGTTTACGCGTTTCTAAATAATCGTGATGAAACACGTCTTTGCCGCCACCGAGCGCCGAGATGTTTTGAGTGTGAGGACATCGGGCAGAGAAGGCTGAGCTGTCCGTGCTCCGGGAGCGACTCGGCCTGGTTACAGCGGCAGCAGCAGTGTGGAGACGGCCAGCAGGAGAACCCCGGAGAGCAGGAGCCTGGAGCAAATGACTCTCACAGCAGCAACACACCAGGGCCAGAGCTGAGAGAGGTCAGTGATTCACACATCATCAACACAGGAGATCACATCACACACATGGAGCATGGAGAGATCGGACCAGATGAGCCAGCAGCTTCTAACAGTTCAGAAAGCCATGAGGATCTGTACACCACCGCACAGATTAACCGCCTTTTAGAGCAGACAAAAGGAAAAAGCAATGCTTCACTCTCCAGCTACAGAGCGATATCAGCTGCAGGAAAGGACAGTTTCAGAGCACTCTCACCACCTAGAAGATTCAGACCATCAGCAGCACGGAAGACTCTCTAACCAGACTATGGACTTTCTTATGGATTTATTTAAAGTGAAATCAGGATAAGCCTGAAGGGGCTTTTGGATCTATTTTGGGTGGGAGGGTCTGAGTGTGTTTTAAAGCATGTAAATATGTGAATATGTGAAATGAATACATTAAAGGAACCATAACAGTCAAGTCTCTCTCTCTCGCTCTCGCTCTCGCTCTCGCTCTCTCTCTCTCTCTCTCTCTCGCTCTGTAGTGTCCAGGTTTCCGGCGTCCGGTTGATCTGTCAGCTGATTGGGTGACGGGGTCTCTGTACTGGATCGATCACTCTTCCCTCATCACCCCGTCTGCTCCGCCCTCGCTGCATCACTCCATCAATGTGGGAAAAATTGGAGGGGAAAACTGCACACGGCTCATCACTGACCTGCAGGGGGAGCCGTTCTCCATCACGGTTAACCCCACCCGCGGGTAGGCAATAAATAAATAAATAAATAAATAAGAAAAAGAGCTGTATGATTTTCAGATGATTTTAAATACATATTTAAATGATGTTTAATAATTAGAGAAAATCAAAAAAGTTTCTGCTGGAAGATTTTGAGAAAATCTAGAAAATCAGTTTTTTTTATTTTACATTTAATGGTCATTTTATCTCGAATTTTGCTAAGTTATCACAATTATTTTGTCCCTGGAAAAAGAACAAAACCCGGAGCAGCAGTCCAGCTGAGTTCGTGTTCAAAAGAATATGTTTTACACCTAAACAGTTTAATTCATCAAATATTTTAAAATTTTTCTGTTTTTAATGGTTTATCTTTTATGTAAGTAACGTCAGCTTATGTTTTGCTTCATGTCAGTGGAAAAGTACGTGAATGTGTAGTAAATATCCCAAGTAGCAGGTCTGAAAGTCTCACACACACACACACACACACACACACACACACACACACACACACACACTACACACTACAGGGGTGTGTGTGTGTGTGTGTGTGTGTGTTCAGGATGATGTATTGGTCCGTGGTTGGTGATCGCTCTCACATCGAGGAGTCGGCGATGGACGGATCACTGAGGCGCGTTTTATTAGAGAAGAACCTGCGGCGTCCTACAGGTGTGTGTGTCTTTATTTCTGTTTTATTCGCTAAACGTCGCTGCTCAGTAGAACTCAATAAATAATACAGCTCAGATTTATTTCATTAGCAACGGTGCTAATTAGCCAGAGGAACTTTGGTGGTCCATCTGTGCTGCAGTAGACCTTCAAACATCGACATTTTATACTACGCTTTTAAAGTATCATTTTATTCAGACACACACAGTAAGACAGTGCGTGTGTGTGTGTGTGCGTGTGTGTGTGTGTGTGCGTGTGCGTGTGTGTTTAGGTTTGGCGATTGATTATTATGGTGAAAGGGTGTACTGGGCCGACTCTGAGCTCTCCGTCATCGGCAGCGTAAGGTTCGACGGATCAGATGCTCACGTGGCTGCCAGCATCCAACACGGTGAGACGGAAGGACAGATAGAGAGACAGACAGATAGATAGGAAGACAGTTGGAAAGTAGAAGGTAGCTATAGACAAATGAAGGCAGAAAGTGAAAGATATACATAGAGGCAGACAGACAGGTGAATAGATATAGAGGCAGAAAGAAGGAAAGACAGACAGAACCCTACATTGTAGGTGTGAAGGCTAGATACAGAGAAACCGATATACATACACCGATGCAGACAGAGAGACAGATGGATAAACTGACAGACAGAAGGAAAGACCGTGCAAGAGTGAAGTACAGATAGAGCAGCGGTGATTGGTTAAATATAACCAGCAGACGGACAGGAAGACGGACAGGAAGACGGACAGGAGAAGAGGAGTGCAGCTAGAGAAGCTGTGATTAGTAAAAATAACTAATTCACGTGCAGCAGTAAAGTGTGTGTGTTTGTGGCAGCTGTGTGATTAGGCGTGATCTTCCTGCAGGCGTGTCTCAGCCGTTCCGTATCGACGTGTTTGAGGATTATGTTTACGCCACGGCGCTGAATCACCGCGTGTTCCGCGTGCACAAATACGGCAGACAGCGCGCCGTCACGCTCCAGCTGCCTGTGCAGAGAGCCTCCAGCGTGCTGGTGTTTCACCGATATAAACAACAGGAGGGTGAGACACCTCGGGATAACTCATTACCCCGTTTACACAGGGGAGGGTGAGACACCTCGGGATAACTCCTCTCTCTCTCTCTCTCTCTCTCTCTCTCTCTCTCTCTCTCTCTCTCTCTCTCAGTGTTAAACCCGTGTGTGAGGATGAACTGTGATTTTTTGTGTCTGTTGAACCCGAGCGGGGCGAGGTGTGTGTGTCCTGAGGGGAAATCGCTCATCAACAGGACATGTGTGGACACCAGCAGCAGAGGTATCTGTCATACACACACACACACACACACACACACACACACACACACACACACACACACACAAGTGTGATTGTTGATATAGTGAAGTTTTCTTTAAGGAGATTTTCTATCATGTAAGGAAGGAGTCTCCAGTGTCAGCGCTCTGTATCAGTCAGAGGTGAAGCTGTAACTTCAGGACAGGACTTCAGGCGTCTTCAGGACAGAGGAGTTTACGCTTCTTTGCGGTTTCTCGCTAACATGCGGAACAAGCTGCGATTGTGTCTTAAAGAGAAAAAAAGAGGTTGATGAGGAAAGTGTTTATAGCTGCTAGAACGCAAGTAAGAGCAGGAACTAGTTTCATGATGATGTAGTGTTTATTATTATTCAGTTCATAAAATATTTGAACTTTGCATGATTTGAAGAAAAGCTGTATCTGTGCAGCACTGCGTCTTCTCCTCGTCTCGCCACCGCAGCAGGTTCAGCTCTGGTTTTGAGTCTTTACTGTCACCTGATGTTTTTACAGCTCACACGTCTCACTGCTTTTCACATTTTTATGTGAATATTTTATTTTGAGTCAAGTGTTTTGTGGTTTTGAGGGGTAGACATGGCTGTGCTTTGAGGATTTGCAAATGTCTGTGTAAGGTGTGTGTGTGTGTGTGTGTGCGTGTGTGTGTGTGTGTTTGGGAGGGGTTAAATGTGGGTGTGCTTGAGGGCGTTTGAGAGGATTTTTTTTCGTGATTTTTCTGTAATTTGTGTAAGCATCTGTTAGCGTTTGATACGTTACGAAATAAAGAGTTGTGTTTCTGAGATAGTAAAACACTGATCCACCCTCAGCGCTCAGGGTCAAAACATGTCTCGCTCCAATGCTTTTGACTGAAGTGTTTACCACACACACACACACACACACACACACACACACACTTATAATCTCTGTTAGTTTGTTAGCAGGTCTGACTTGCAAACAGTCTCACTTAATGTTTATTGGTGCTTGATGCACCGACACCTCATCACTGCTTTAACACACACACGTGCTGTGATACACACACGAGAATAAATGGACACATAAAGGACCTTCAATCTCTTTCTGTGAGGAAAGTTGCTGGTATTCAGAGTCGATGCATTTTAAAGTGATATTATTAATTAATGAATAAAGTCATATAGAGATATTCCATATCATTTTTGAGTGTATTTACAGCCAAAACATAAAGTTTGAGCATAACTGGGACACGTCTGTTTTAGATTAACTCCACCCCCATGTGTGTAGCTTCTGAATAGCGCGTCAGTCAGTAGTTACGTCTGAGCTCTGAGTGCTGACGTGTGGAATTTCAGTATTAAATCCTCACTGAGAGATTAACTCCACTCTGTATACAACACAAGTCTCTGTGTCTTGGTACCACGGGTTCTAAACCTTCCCTGTGTGCGTGTGTGTGTGTGTGTTGCAGGTGGTCCATGTCTGGCGGTGTGTGTGAATGGGGGACGGTGTGTGTTGAATGAGAGAGGACAGGCACGGTGTGTGTGCAGGTCAGGGTTCTCAGGGGATCAGTGTGAAATCGATCACTGCGCTGGACACTGTCAAAACGGCGCGTCCTGTTCGACTACTGTAACCGGTAACACACACACACACACACACACACACACACTTCTTTTTGTGTCCCTTTTTTTTATTCTTCATTCTTCCTTTTTTTATTTATTTATTTTTTTTTTTTTACAGTTCTTTTTCTCTCTCTGTCTGTGTAGGAAGGCGTGTGTGTCGGTGTGTGTTGGGGTTCTCAGGCGTGGTGTGTGAAAGGAGTGTGTGCAATGGATTCTGTCTGAATGGTGGATCGTGTGGCGTTACCGTGGGCAACCAGCCGTTCTGCCTCTGCAGTGCTGAATACACTGGAGAACGCTGCTCTCACCGTGAGTCTGTCTCTCTGTCTGTGTCTCTGTCTGTCACTCTCCCTCTCTCCCTCCTTTCCTGTCTCCCTGTCTGTCTCTCTGTCTCCCTCCCTGTCTGTCTCTCTGTCTGTGTCTTTGTCTGTCTCTCTTGAACAAAACATAAAATGAAGAATAGTATTGGAAAAAAATACAAATCCTAAATAAATATGTAGCAAAATGAATAACTAGATGCAACATCATATACATTAGTGGTAACACAGGGATAAGGTGTTAGGTGGGGTTTAGGGTGGGTGGTTGTAGTGTTAGGTGGGGTTAGGTGGGGTTAGGTGGGGTGGTTGTGGGGTTAGTTGGGGTTAGGTGGTGTTAGGTGGTGTTAGGTGGTGTTAGGTGGTGTTAGGGTGGGGTTAGGTGGTGTTAGGTGGTGTTAGGTGGTGTTAGGTGGGGCTGTTACACACTGTTAGATAGTTATTATATATTTAACACTATATTATATTACACACTGAATTACATATTCATTAAGTGACGTATAACATTTAATCCAGACATTTATGACATTTATTACACTGTATTATACATATTTAATACTCCTTTTAGTATATATTTATTATACAATATAATGCCCATTTATGGCACATACTGTTACATATTAATTACATTTAATAACATTTAATTCCGATTGTAATACATATACATTTATTATACACACATACTATAATATGTTAATGTATATTAAACATTAATGTATTATGTAGTTAATGTGTAGTATCTATTAATTATACACTGTAATGCTCATTTATTACACACTGTATTACATATTTATTACATTCTGTGTGTGTGTGTGTGTGTGTGTGTGTGTGTGTGCGCGTGTGCAGATCTCTGTCAGCATTACTGTGTGAACTGGAAGGCGTGTTCCGTGTTGCGCCCGGGCCGTGTGGACTGTGTGTGTCCGGAGCGTTATGAGGGTGTGAGGTGTGAGACAGACCGCTGTGTCCACTGCAGGGACGCGCCATGTTTCATACACAACGCCACCGGAGACGTCTTCTGCAAGTGAGTACGCCTCTGTGTGTGTGTGTGTGTGTGTGTGTGTGCGTGTGTGTGTGTGTGTGTGTGTGTGTGTAGGCTGTTGTACCTGGTCCCACCGTACTGTGCACTCTACATCACTAGAACCTGGATGTTTGATATTTTTCTAATTAAATGTAAAAATAAATGTGTCCTAAAAGTGATGTCATATAATATCATATAATAATAGTGCAGTTATGTTGCTCTACATTCTGATAGAGTAGATATGTAATATCTATTCAGATAATTGTGTGTGTGTGTGTGTGTGTGTGTGTGTGTGTGTGTGTGTGTCTGCAGCTGCACTAGTGGGAAGATTGCACCAAGCTGTCACGTGTGTGATGGTTATTGCTATAACGGAGGAACCTGTCACCTCGACTCTGAGACATCGCTACCCTTCTGCCAGTGAGTCCGTCCCTCATTAACACCACAATGTAATAAACACACATCAGGTGTGTTCCATTCCGATCGGCTGATTTAGACTCCGCCTCCTTTGAAGGTCTCTCTCTCACTCTCGATCTCTCTATATTTCAAATTGGACAGCAATTTAATTAAAAAAAAAAAAAAAAGGCCTTGTTAGACGTCGTGATCAGTTCTTCAGTGTCTTTATACATCACTTTGGCTGTCAGGTTACCTGAGGACAGATCCCCAACTAGTGCAGCTATTTTACTGCTTCTCAACACATGTAGTGTCTGAGTGCTCACGCCATAACATAGCCAGGTAGCTAACTAGCTGTGATGAACAGTTAGGTTAGCTGGTAAATTTAACTTCCGGCAATGAACACATTTACACTTGTAAATGACTCCCTAGGTGATTCGCTTACATCTGTAAATGACTCCCTGGGTGATTTGCTTGTATTTGTAAATGACTCCTTGTCTGATTCTCTTACATTTGTAAATGACTCCTTGATTAATTGACTTACATTTCTAAAAAAGTCCTCATGATTAAGCTACTTTTGTAAACAAGTCCTCGATTGATTAACATACATTTATAAAAATAAAAAAAAACGATGTTCCTTAAGTGATTAGTTTGCATTCAAATATGATTCCTCAAGTGATTAGCTTATATTAATAAACGACTCTTTAAGTGATTAGCCTACATTCAAAAACAAACTCCTTGAGTAATTATATTACGTTCACAAACAACTCCTTGTGTGATTGAACTTGTTTATAAACGACTCAGTTGATTAGTTTACATTTGTGAATGACTCTTTAAATGATTAACCTCCATTCACAGACATCTCACTGAACAATTCACTTCCACTGATGTTAAACAACTCCTTGAGTGATTCACTTAGATTCATAAATCTATTTGTAAATTACAATTGTAAATGACTCCTTGATTGATTCATTTGGATGAAAATGACTCCTTGGGTGATTCATTTGTATTCAGAGAGGACTGAATGAATGATTGCTTACATTAGTAAACGACTCTGGTGCAGTGAGCAGCTGCCTGATGAATGGGACAGACTGTTATCTCAGTGTGAAGTGCACTAATGTTACCCAAACATGCTGCCTACCTAGGGAACTTCGTTCTGATTGGAACGCAGTGTGAATCATGACTAAGCCATAGAAAAGCAGAGAGAGAGAGAGAGAGAGAGAGAGAGAGAATAATCATTCAGCCCTAAATTGATTTCTCATGAAGAGGTGTGTGTGTGTGTGTGTGTGTGGTGTGTGAGGACAATGAGGGAGCTGATGGACACTCTCCTTCTCAAAAACGATGCTCTTTTGTCTGAATCCTCATCTCTTTTCCTCTTTCTCTCGTGTATTAAACCATTCAGACTTTTCCCATTGCTTGTATATGGAGTTGTATTTTTTTTTCTATCTCTACTTCAACATTATTAAAGAAGGCATCTGTTTCTTCCTGCCTTTCTACAGTTCCAGCCATCTTTCACCCTCCTTCCAGAGCTTCACTCATTCAGCAGACCACAGTCACACACCTGATGCTGCGTTTTGTCTCTTCACATTAATATTCTTTAATTTCTCCTCCCTGCTCTCCATTAAATCTGGGGTTTTCAGGAATGAGACTATTTCCATTCGTATGCAGATGACCAGAGCTTGTTTGGCAAAGGTTAAAAGGCGTTAATGAAAAGGTGGAGAGACGGCAGAGGACCTGCCATGATTAGCATATTAACAATAAGAGCTCTCCTCTCAGGTTCATCTCTTCCCATCAAAGCTTTTATTTATTATTTATTTATTTCTCATTTCTTTTTTTTTGTGCACTTTCTCTTTCCTCTGCTGTTTTTCAGTCTTGAGGGTTTTTATCGTTAGAGGACGCGGGGTCTGTTTGAATCCCTCGACACACTCGGTGTGGGTCCTGTGTTACATGAAAGCCTCTTCTCCACTGATGTGTTCTTTCTTTATATTTTCAAGGTTCTGCGTCTCATAAAAGCAGCTTTCCGCTTTTAAATGTCATTTACCGTCTCGAGGAGAAAATCTAAAAGTTGTAGGATGTGCTTTTGTGCCGTCTAGTCCACATGGACTTGAGGGTAATGGAGTGAACTTTTAGCACCGTATTTTAGCAGCGAGACAGCTCTGTATTTCCACCGTGCTTTTCACACGGTTAATATTACTGCTGTCTGACAAACACGATTATACGATACAGGACTTCTCAGAGAAATGCATGTTTGTCCAAAATAGGGCTTTTACCCAGTGCACAGCAGGACAGAAATTTCAGCGTTCGAAAACTGGAACTGCTTTTCACATCACACACCAAATTTCCCATCAAAGTTTGTCACTTAAATCCCTTCATCCATAACCCTCATTGTACACTTTTCTCACCACAAGCTTCAGAATAAGGCATTGCTCGGAGCAAGACGTTAGCGTTCAGCATCTTTCTACGCTTACAGTTTTGAGTAAAGCATGATGCTTTACTGAGACACACTGTGGGGGATAAAAAGGTTTGGCTTATGAGACCATGAGCTGGTGAATAAAATGGTCAATCAGACAAAATCAGACAAAATTAGACTTAACTCCTGTGAAAAAACTACAGATAAAGGAAAAAAATGTCCAGAGTCTTCAGGACAGAGGAGTTTACTCTCAGTTACACGTCTTTTTAAGAGAGGCTGGTGAGGGAACAGCTGTTTATAGCTGCTATAACGTAAGTGACAACAGGAAGATGTAACTATAAATGGATAAAAATGTCTGATGATTTTCTTTATAAAAACTGATATTGGGTCAATTCCAGCGAAATGTGGTGGATCAGATATCAGCTTCTGTAGCAAACGGCAAAGATCAGAATAGGATTTAAAAAAAATATATATAATTTTGGAACTGAAAATGTTTGCACTTAAAAAGACTTGACTCTTTTTTTTTTTGGTTAGGATTGATTTTATCATCTTTATACTTTACACTGTATTATATTTATTATATTTAGCATGTAAGTGATTTTCCGTTTGTAAGCGTTAACAAAAACATTTTAAAGTTTAACGCTTTTTATCGGCTGATACTCAGGGTTTCAGTAACGACATCGGTGCCGTGTTAAAAATTGTATGTGGTATAAGAGGAGTAAAACACTTGGGGACGTTCTGTCTCAACTTTGGGGTGATTGCTCATTATTACATCGGTTATTATTTATAACTATAACAGACTCAATCAGACCCAATCAGACTCAGTATGCAAATTCAGGCTAGGGAGTTATTTCTAATTTGCATATTAATAGAAGGTGGATTTCTCGACCTGCGTGTGATTGTTCTGCAGCGAGGCTCCAGCTGAGTGACGGATGAAACTGGTGGTAGCGTGAAGGTTTTTCTCTCCACTCGGGTCACGTGTTCAGCACGCGAGCAACAGCAGAACACCTGGGCTTTGGAACCCGATGTTGAAGTGCGCGGCAAAGCGCCGCCACTTTCCATCCCTTCACCGTGCAGACCCTCAGTGTGGAGGGCGTGGCCTTGACAGGAAGTAGGACACGGTCATAATCACTTCAGAGTAAAGCGCACTGAAGACCTGCTCTCTGTAGTGCACTCACATTGGTGAAGAGTTTGATGAGATGAAGCAGGTGCGCTAAAGCATGAAAAAGCCATCAGTGCGTGACATTTTGAGGAAAATTGAGTGTCGCATTCGCGTCCTGATCTACTCTCTGTCACGCATCACTTCCTGTCTCTCCAGTGACAGCAGGAGTAGAGCAGGCAGAAGGTTCCGGGTGCAACGAGTGATTTCACACTGATTTCACTCACTGTGGCGCGCGCGCGTGCGCGCGAGTGTGTGTGTGTGTGTGTGTGTGTGTGTGTGTGTGTGTGTGTGTGTGTGTGTGTGCGCTGAATGTTAAACAGATTCATGCTTCAAACATCTTCAATGCATCTTTAAACCATAACCATGTCCATAACCAGCTATGAGGACGCTGAGGTCCAGATCTCAGAACCTCAGTGGTTCTGGAAGATTCTGAGGCTTCTGTGGTGGTTTGCAGAGATGGTAGGCTTCGGTTTCTGTAGCTGACGTGGGCGTGGAGTGAGACTTGTTTTCAGGTGTGTTAGGTATCAATATTCAGGTGGGTTGTGTGTGTTTGAGGTTGTGTTTTTGTTTTTTGTTTTTGTTTTTTTTTTAAAGTATGTGAAGTGGGCATGGTTTTGATTACGTGGCTTGTGGGTAAAGTGGGCGTGGTTTTGGATTTCTGTACTCAGGTTTGTAATGTAGAGGTGCGTCCCAAATCGCATACTTACGCTATGTTCTACGCCTCTGTGTAGTGTAAATAGTGTGAGCGGTGAGTTCACACTGAAAATTACAACAAGAAGAAGTGCACTTCACTTATTCAACCGAAAAAACCAAGCGTGGAACGGTGGACGCTTCGGGCACTCAGCGCTCGCAGCTTTGCTTACGTAGCGGAAAAGGGGCGGGGCTACCAGGCGCTGACGCTGCCTCACATTTGCTCAGAATCACCAAAGGTCATGTTGGGCATAAAAGGAAACGTGGACATAAACAGTAAAAGGAAGAAATTTGTTTTCGTCGACTCTGGGTATTCTGCTAAAGCTAGCGGCGTCGCATTACGTGCGTTTGACGTCACGTGCCATCGACTGGGAAACGGCTTATACTTCAGTTTAGTAAAAAATCCGTTAGCGTTCCATTTGAGACGATGCACAACTTAGGTGTGGTTTGCCTTCAGGTATGGAAAGTGGGTGTGGCTTAGAGTTTCTGTACTCAGGTGAGTAAAGTGGGTGTGGTTTGTGTTTTCAGGTGCTCGGTGAACTGGACCGGCACGCAGTGTGAGAAACCTACAACCAACAACAGCAGGAGCGACATCGTCAGTGGGAGTGAGTGTCTGACCACACACACACACACACACACACACACACACACACCCATCCTTCCATCCTTCTACCCACCTGTCCATCTATCCACCCCTCCATTCATTCATCCATAATCCCACCCACTCATCCACCTCCATCCATCCCACTATTCACTCTTTTATCCCACCATCCATTTTTCCTCAGTGTATTATATTTTAATGTTATGTTATTGTGATGCTGTTCTCCATGTGTTTGGTGTTTTTATTGTTATGCTGTAATGTCTCCATCTCTACCTGACCCCTCACTGACCCCTCACTGACCCCTCACTGACCCCTCTCTGACCCCCACCCGTCCTGCTGGTGGATGTTTTCGCAGGACAGATGATATTTCAGCTTGACATTTCCAGCAGTATGATTCTCCCGTATCATCCAGAGACACAGCGATGACCGCGCTTAAATCAACAGCAGCACTTTCTGATATTTAGGAAGAGGGTGGTATTTAACAGCAGAGAGAGAGAGAGAGAGAGAGAGAGAGAGAGAGAAAGGGGGGGGGACTTTTCTGCAGTAACCTTAAACTCTCCACTTGTCTATCGGCAAGTTATCAGTGAGGGATTATCCCCTGACCTAGCGCTTAATCTCTAATCATCATGGGCTACTTCTCAGGGAAAAATGGTCCAGCAAACTAAAAAAGTCCTGAACAGAAAGAAAAGTCATTTTTGAAAATAGCTTCTGAGCAATGAGCACAATCGATATCAATCCGGTGAAGGAGCGAGCGGTCTGTGGAGGAGACGGGCACTTTACTGAAAAATGAGCTGCGAGACAGTAGGGTGAGAATATTCAGAATTTAGGGCTTAATTTAATGTGGAGAATTTAATTGTAATGAAATATCGTATGTGCATCTACACCACAGACCAAAGATTTGAAGCAACAGTGGCTTTATGTAGACTTACAGTTTAGAAACAGACAATATTGTGGACTATTTATGAATGTTGAATTCAGCTCATGGGTTGTATTCAGAGTGGAGTTAATCTCTCAGCGAGGATTTAATACTGAAATTACACACATCAGCACTCAGAGCTCAGGCGTAACTACTGACTGACGCGCTATTCAGAAGCTACATGCTAGGGAATGATTTCTTTTCAGGTTTAAAGGTCAGTGTTTGTGTTTAAAGGCAGTGGTCTAGACGCTGTCGTATAAAACTCCGTCTCGGACGCTTCTACTCACAAAAAATCTGGAGGTGTGAACTACACGCATTTTAATAATTTTAATTTTAATAATCTGAGCTCAGAAAATCCACTGAAGCAGCTGCGCAACCCGACTCTGAATACCAGCAACTTTCCTCACGGAAACACTGACGAAACTTTTGTCTTTATGTCACTGTCTTTAAGTAAGTGTGTGTGTGTGTCTGTGTTTATAACACACACTCAGTTCCTTCCTACTTTATCACATCATCTTTTATTATGCCTCAGAAGGAAGTCTGATGATGTTGATGTTTTAGTTTTTAACTTTTTCCTCCTCTCTCTCTGTGTGTGTGTGTGTGTGTGTGTGTGTGTGTGTGTGTGTGTGTGTGTGTGTGTTTGTGTCAGGGAGCATCGGCATCATCGTCCCTCTGGTTCTGCTGGTGTTAATCATTGCCGCAGTAACAGTGGGTCTCCTCATCTGCAAACGACACCAAAGGTCAGAGTTTAAAACATGTCTGAAATAAACCTTTTCCTCACCTGCTGCTTTGAAAAAGAAGGATAAAGTGAGTAAAATGACAGAATAAAAGGGAATTCTCTTTCTCTCTCTCTTTCTTTCACTAAGTAAATCTTTCGATGAGTATTAAACAAACGTCTCCTTACAGAAAACTTCACCACATCAGCAGTCACAGGTTTTACTTAAAACCACACTTTTTAAATGTGTTTATTATTGGTCTTAGATTATGTGGAGCTTCTGCCTTACATGCCCCTGTGAATGAGCTGTTACCATGGAAACGATAACAATATTAGAACGAGAGTATTAATATAAACCTGTCGTTCGTGTTACGGCCGGAACTACAGTCCGAGTCGTGCTGCTATACAAACAGAATGCACACCTTCTGACCAATCAGAATCAAGAATTCAACCACACTGTGGCAGAAAGTCTGAATAATGAACATTAGCGCGTCAGGATGGTTTTATTTTTGTGACTTTCCATTTTTAATTAGTGCTTGCCTTCACATCTGTGATTCCTCGTCTCTCGTGCTGATGCACAGGCGAACGTTCCTGTGTGTGTGTGTGTGTGTTGTATATTTAATGCAGTGGTGTGTGTTTCATCAGTCGCTTATGCCGTGTGTTCAGGGGGAAGCGTGTTCAGAGGCAGCCGATGGCTAACGGAGGCCTGAACGTGGAGATCGGAAACCCGTCATACAACATGTATGAACTGGAACACGACAGTCACATGGACGTGGGGGAAATCCTGCACCCCAACTTCACCCTGCACCCCCAAAAGGTCACGCATAATAATTATAATCACTCTCACGTGGTTTTTAAGAGAATTGCATTAAATGTTTTGGGTTTTATATTAAACTTTATACAGAATAAACAAGTCCAGATTAAAGTGTGAAACTTGTGTGCGAGTGTCAAACCAATCAGCAATCACAATCAGCTCGCATGATAATGCGAATGAATGAATGAATGAATGAATGAATGACTCTCTCTCTCTGTAGGGCTGGTGTGTGAGGTCGAGTGAGCCTCGACTTCAACCCACACACACTCCGCCATCACGAACTCTCCCTGTGCACCCGGTCCCCACATCCTTTATTCCAGGACAGGTGAGTGCGCTCTCCCTCTCCCTCTCCCTCCCTCTCTCCCTCCCTCTCTCTCACTCTCTCCCTCCTTCCCTCTCCCTCCTTTTCACACTTTTCTTTTTCCACTTATATTCATTTCATTCCTTTTATCCTGAGCCTCACTCAGCGTCGGTCTCAGTTCATCCTGCTTGCTCTACCACCTTAGTGAATTTACTACAGCAGTAAATCGCAAACATGTGGCCTGTTCTATTAAAAAATAAGTATTTATTTCTTTTATTTATTTACATCAGGTATATCTAGTGCCTTTCTAACACCCAAGGTTGCTTTACGAAGTGTATAACACAAAGTGGCATCCAAAATAAATGCAGATGTTAATCAAACTACAGACGAGTGTAAGTAACACACAGTGTCCAAATATTTGTGAGGTTTGGCTCCTTTATGAGCTGTGTGTAAAACGCTTCCTCGGCTGTAGGAGGTTTTGTCTAAGACACACAAATGTAAATATCAGATCTCTAAAATGTTTAAAAATAGATCATATATTAAAATGTGATAGATATCTGATGCTTATTTTCACTGTGATTCTCCAAACATAAAAAAAAAAACAGAAAGACTATTTAATGGCCATTTAAGCTACATTTAAAATATAACATTATCTCTCTAGGTTAAGAAAAGCAAAATTAGAGAATGGCTCCAAGAAAAAAAACAATCATCATCATCATCATCATCATCAAGGAGATAATGACAGTCCACTCTTTAAAGGAAGTGTTTTTGTAAGGGCTCTTTAAGGGAAGTTAATTAAGAGTTCTTAGCCTCTGAAAAAGATTCTGCTTGAATAAGGAATCACTGTGTTGGAGGATTTTCTCAGAAAAACACTCGTAGAAGGATCTAAAGGACCTACGTTTTCTAAAAGTCTACTTTACTGGTGCTGTATGAGGCGTTATTAGAGTTTATAAAGCTATTTTACTGTGGTTTAGGATCGAGATGTTTTCGAGAGAAAACATTGAACTGAACTGAAATAAGGGCTTGGTGGCATTTTTTCCCCCATTTCATTTTCATGGAATTTATTTTATTTTCCTGGATTTTAATTTGGATTCCTTCATCCATTCATTCATGCGTGCCTTCATCCAGTCATGCACTGAGTCAGTCCATCGCTCCGTGCGTAACCGGGTAAGTCCATTCCCGTTCATTTCCTTTAACAGATACAGAGTTTATTCTTGAATGTGCCGTGAGTGTATGCCGCCTGACCGGTGAGCACTGTGGCGTTGTGTTTGCAGGCGGTGAACTTCTCTACCAGAGCGTACACGGAGCAGCGTCAGA
>JAKKZJ010000025.1:17583427-17589176 GCA_033441845.1 Pangasius mekongensis | reverse complement strand
CTCTCACCCAATCAGAACACACTGTAATACTCTCACCCAATCAGAACACACTGTAATACTCTCACCCAATCAGAACACACTCTACTGCTCTCAGCCAATCAGAACACACTGTAATACTCTCAGCCAATCAAAGCACACTGTAATACTCTCAGCCAATCAGAACACACTCTACTGCTCTCAGCCAATCAGAACACACTGTAATCTATATTCTACACACTATGAGGTCACATTTTTTTATCTCATAACTCTTTTATTGGAAGCCGCAGGCGATGCGGCACTGAGGGGAAAAAAGGCAGCCATTAAAATTCAGATTTGCGTTCTTATCTCCTCGTAACCTTGAGTTCTTTTTATCCGAGAGATGAAAGTGCAAGAGTGTGAGTGTGTGTGTGAGTGTGTGTGTGAGTGTGTGTGTGAGTGTGTGTGTGTGTGTGTGCGTGCACACATTCAAATTGGACAGCTAACCTTTATCAAGCCCTAAATCCTCTCTAGATTGCGCGCCTTCAGGGGGCTTTAATTCCTGAAGGCTAACGCAGAAGCTCATTTGTGCAGTTGTGTGTCACTTTATTCCTCTTCACCGTGTTGTGTTTATCAGAGTGGCTGCGGGTGAGAGTCTGTTCGACAGAGCGCCACCTGCTGAGCGGCAGCAGGAAAGGACCAGATACTGCGCCTGCAGGAACGCGTACAGCTCCTCGGCCTGCCTATCTGACGATCACGTCGACTTCACCTCGCTCTTCCCCTCCAGGGACGCCACGGCCGAGTACACCCAGGGGTCAAAGGTCACTCACGTGGGACCTGGAGGAAACGCTTACACTGGTGCAGGTCTGTTTTAAACTTCATGTGGGGTACACTTCTTAGCAATGTCATGTGAGACGGGTCCGGTGTTGAACAGTGAGACGGGGCCGGTGTTGAACAGTGAGACGGGTCCTGTGTTGAACAGTGAGACGGGTCCTGTGTTGAACAGTGAGACGGGTCCGGTGTTTCAGTGAGACGGGTCCGGTGTTGAACAGTGAGACGGGTCCTGTGTTTGTCAGTGAGATGGGTCCTGTGTTGAACAGTGAGACAGGTCCGGTGTTTGTCAGTGAGACGGGTTTCTTGTATGTAACTGAGCTCTATTTCATTCTCCTGTGCACTTCAGGTAAGAAGTGGAGACGAAGTGCGCACTCCGTCCTCCATCCTGTTCACTCTGTCCATCGTCTCAGCAGCATGGATGTGGAGCGCTTCGCGTACTTCTTTCCATACGATCACCTCTCCTCCTCCTCCTCCTCCTCCTCCTCCTCCTCCGCTGATCCCTCGTTCGCGGGCGCTTCCTGGCCGACCCCCGGTGGTTTAACGTCGTCTAAAGCTCTGGAGCTGTGTCGCTCCTCCCTGGTGAACTCCACCCTGGGCTCGGCGTGCAGGGGACTTGTGGGCCGGAGGATGGAGGACGCAGTGGATCTGTGCATCCTGGACCTGCAGATTAAAGACGACCTGGTGTGGGAGCGGGAGCTTCTGCCTTTCCTGGAGAACGAGTGTGAGAGGAGGTGGCTGGAGGGCCGTGCGAGTGCAGTGGGCGTGTCCCAGTTTGGGGTGACGGAGGTGGAGACGGCGCTGCGCTGTCCTGATCTGTGTAACGGGAAAGGGCGCTGTGTGGAGTGGGGGTGTCAGTGCGATTCAGGACACAGCCATTACGACTGCAGCCTCGCCATCAGTAAGTGTTTATTCCACATTAAATACTCACTCTCCGTTATAATTCTGTACCTGTGCTCTGATTGGCTGAGAGCAGTAGTGATGTAACACATGAGGAGTGTACTGATAGAGTTCCTAGGCTGCGTCCCAAATAGTGCCCTACTTCCTAATCCCTCCATTCTGTAGGCTAGGGTCTGACTTCTACACTAACCTACTGCTGTGCACTGGATATTACCCATAATGCTTTGTGGAATGCATACAAGATAGCAAAAGTCCCCAATTAAATAACCTAGTGAGCAGAAGCTAACTAACCTAAAGCTAACTAGTGATAAAGTAATAAAAGAAAGCTAACCTAGCGAATAAAAGAAAGCTAACCTAGCGAGCGAGAGAAAGCTCACTGTGTGTGTGCTACATGGAGGTTGAATCTGGATTATCTTCTTGAGTGACACTGGAGGCGAAGTCTCAGACAGATCAATCAAGTGTGCTCATTAGCATATTAGACCCCGCCCACTGCGACAGTCAGCTGTTTCCAGCTGCTGTTCGAGTGTTTTATCACGTTTACGGTACGTGGTTATTAGAATTCTGCATGTTTAATGAAAACTGGAGTTTTATACAAACTCTTAGTCCATTTTCTGGAATGTTTTCTGATAAATAAAGTGATAAAGAAGATAAGATAAGTGACAGTTCAGTGAAGGTAAATATTTTTTTAATTTTCTCGTGTGTGAAGAGTGAAGGAGGACGCGGGAGTCGGTTACTCCGTATTTACGCCGATTTCCTCTCATGTTTTTGAGCTTGGAGCCAGAAGATGTTTTAATTAAAGCGGGACAGGACGACTTCTCGCAGCTGGCACTCGAGATGGCAGAGTGATATCAAACGCTGCCAGAGGATCAGATGTTCCTCCTCAGATGTTCTTCCTGTTCTCCTCATCAGCGCTCGCTTCCTCTCGCTTCAGCTCCAAACACGACCCTTGATTACGTTTCTCTTCTCACGGTGATATCTCCTCTCCACACCCTCAGCTCAGAGACGCCTCTGCTCCACCGCCGAGGACGAGACAGATGGTGCATTTCACTCTCAGACCTTCTCCACTGTGGATTTGTTTATTTTTTTTTTAATGATTGCTCATGTTGATGTTTTCATGTTGAAAACGAATAGTCGTTAACGCGTAACCGCTAAACTCAGCTCACGTTGACCTGAACAGAAGATGATTAAACGAGCTCCGTTATTCCTCCTCTCCGAATTTTACAAACAGAATCTGAACTTACGAAACCGAGTTGCTGACCTTCACACAATTAGCGTAAGAGCTTCACGCTTCAGCGTCGGAGTACTGCTGCTACGAGTCAGCACTCGCACAACACGCCACAGAGTCTCCTTTCCTCCACGTGAGCCGATCCAAGTATGAATCTGGAATGATTGACAGTCGCATACGTCTTTCGAATGCTCTGATCTTAACAGAAGCCCCGCCCCCTTCCCCTATTTCACATTAGTAATCTTTCATCCCGAATCAATTTTCCTGATTGAAAGATGCGCTGATGTGGCTACCGAAAATTAGCAGCCAAAAATGGTGAAAAATGACACTTTTGTTTTTTGAATTGTGCCAAAAAAAATTTGACTTAAACAAATATATATATAAAATACAACAAAACATCAAATCTACCATTTAAAAAAATAATTGTAGTTGTATTGCTAACGTTAAAGTGATGTTTGCTCTCGAACGTCAATGCGTTTCTCCGAGGAACGTTAAACAAGCGATGTGTAAAATAAAACCTACAGTGTTCTGTGTTTTTGCTATCGTGTTGGTTCTTCCGCTTCACAGGCAGGACTCTGGCCTCGTCTTCTCGCTAACGTCTTGTTCAGGAAGTGGTTTCTTTACATGATTCCTTTAGGAAATATCAGAGTCGAGGCTTCTCCAGTTGCCCTCTGAGGGAACCCGTAAAGGTTCTCGGTAGAACCCTAGACCATAAAGTGTTTCCCTAATCAGAAAGGGTTCCGAGTCGAATCTTTTGAGAACCTTCTATAAGATGCTAAACTCCAGACAGGTCCTGGGTTTTAGGAGGAAAATAATGAGCAGTAATTTTGGCATTTGTTCTGCAAGCTTCTCTAATGTGTGTCTGTGTGTGTGTGTGTGTGTGTGTGTGTGTGTGTGTGTGTGTGTGTAGACCAGCCGGTGGAGCTGACTGATGTGGAGAACAGTGGATTGTGTGATATTCGAGCATTCAGCTGTGACACTGTGAGAGTTTTCGGCCTCGGATTCATCAACTCACCCAAACTCGTCTGTCTCATCACCAAACTCACGGTGAGTGTGTGTGTGTGTGTGTGTGTGTGTTAATCAGCTAAATCATTAGAGCTTCATATTGTCACTGCTCGTTTCTCTTCTCTGGTGGAGTTTGATGTCGGTTCCAGTTTTGCAGAATCAGTTTAATTCAGTTGTTGTTTTTTTTTTTTCTTAGCACCTGTTCCTGAGCGTTTAAACTCATCCTTCCTCTCTCTCTCTCTCTCTCTCTCTCTCTCTCTCTCTCTCTCTCTCTCTCTCTCTCTCTGTCTCTCTCTCTCTATCAGATTCAGATTCAAGTAGCTTTATTGGCAGGGTAAAAGGCTTTACATTGTTAAAATTAAATTACAGATACACATTTACACACAATAAAAAAAAAAAAGTTCAATAAAATAATAGCAATATTGTTATAAAATAGCTCTCTCTGTCTCTCTCTCTCTCTCTCTCTCTCTCCTCGTATATTAATGAGTCGTTTGAGAATCTTTATAGCTGGTGGAGTTTAAAGGCCAAGATTAATTTCCACCTCATAATGAGAAGAGAAACACACACACACACACACACACACACACACACACGAGTAGCAAACGAAAGAAAGCTAACCTAGCGAGCTAACCTCATGTCGTCTCGGGGAGTTTTCCTCGCCACCGCCGCCTCCGACTTGCTCATTAGGGATAAATGTATAAATGCATACGTTTAACATTTATGTTGTGAATGTTTATATTTCTGTAAAGCTGCTGTGTGAGTGTCCAGTGTTTAAAAACGCTATAGAAATAAACCTGAAGTGAAGTGAACAGCGAGCGTAGAGCGCAATGAGAGGCGGAGTCTTGGACAGAAGGCTGTCAGTCAAGCTGCTGATTAGAATATTAGACCACGCCCCCATTCTGTCATTCTCAGATCAGCGTGCTCATTGGCTGTTTGAGCGTCACACTGCTATAGGCTACTTATATTTATTATATTCAAAAAGAGTTGTGGTGTTTTTGTGTGTTTGTGTTTCGTAGCGTGTAAACGAGGAGTGGATTAGCGGAGACGGACGCAGAACCGAGGCGTCGTTCCTGAGCTCGAAGGCCGTGGACTGCGCTGTTCCCCAACTCGGCAGCATGGCCTCCGACAGCGTGGACTTCCTGTCCGACCAGCAGCCGTACGCTAGATGGGAGATAAAAGTACGAAAGTGTGAAGTTCAGCAAACAGAATCAGTGGCTAACTGATTTAACTGGTTTTCCAGCTAAACATGCTAATATGGCTAATTTTATGCTCCAATGGTCAGTTATTGTTAGTAAGTTTGATTTGTAAACGCTGCCTTTTTCATTTTTTTTTTTTATTCGCGTAGTCTTAAGTCTCAGTTCTCGTCCATCATTAGCTAGTTAGCTACGCTTCAGCGCTTCGGCTAACATGGTAGCTAACCCTTATGCTAATTAATAGATAAAAATTTATCTGAAATTCTGAGTCACAGAGTTGCACGAGTTTTTCAGATAACGTTTGTCAGCTAAAATTGCTAATGTGCTATGCTAATGTTTTTGGTGTCCTGATAGCGTAGTTAGCACTGTTAGCATTGTTAGCATTTCTCACTAGCATAGTCAGTGACGTTTTGAATGCTAACATCCTGCAAAAGTGTGAGGTTTTGACCTTAATCTCACTTCATTCTCTTCACCTCCAGGGTGTGTGTGTGTGTGTGTTTACGGTGTGTTATAAATGAGCGGCGTGTGATGGAGAGGATCATTAGTGTGTGTGTGTGTGTGTGAATGTGGAGCAGTTGGGAAGGTTAAGGGAAAGTCAAGAACACACTTCAGATGAAATGGATCGCTGACAGCTTCATCA
>JAKKZJ010000025.1:17573427-17578427 GCA_033441845.1 Pangasius mekongensis | reverse complement strand
CAAGGGGGTGAATACTTATGCAACACACTGTGTGTGTGTGTCTCTCTCTCTCTCTCTCTCTCTCTCAGGACAGGGTGTGTGTTATAGATGGAGTGTGTGTAGCTGACGGGGACGCGAGTGTGTCGAGCGTGTGTCTGATGTGTAACTCCACTGAATCCACACACAGCTGGAGTCTGAATGGTGGTAACGTCTCTCTGTGTGTCTCACTCCATTATTCTGTTCATTCTCTTTCATTATTCAGTCTCTTCATCACCACCTTCCCTCTTTTCTTCCAACTCATCCCAGAGAACCTGCCCCCCTCGTTCCTCGCCCCTCAGTCCGTCCTGCACTCGTTTATCGGACAGGACTTTGTGTATCAGCTGGAGGCTCAGGATCCCGAGGGCTCGGACGTGTCCTTCCTGTTAGAGGCGGGGCCGAGCGGGGCGTCGCTCTCACGCTCAGGACTCATCACCCTGAGGGTCACGACCCCAGAAACCCTGACATTCAGCTTCACCATCACAGACGAGTGTCACGCTCACAGCACACACAGCCTGCAGGTGAGACACACAGACAGATGGACAGAGAGAGAGAGAGAGAGACAGATGGACAGAGAGAGAGAGAGAGAGAGACGGGCAGAGAGAGAGAGAAAGAGAAACGGGCAGAGAGAGAAAAAGAGACAGAGAGAGAGAAAAAGAGACAGAGAGAGAAAGAGAGAGAGATGGACAGAGAGAGAGAGAGAGAGACGGAGAGAGAGAGAGACAGAGAGAGAGAAAGAGAAACGGGCAGAGAGAGAAAAAGAGACAGAGAGAGAGATGGACGGAGAGAGAGAAAAAGAGACGGTGAGAGAGAAAAAGAGACAGAGAGAGAAAGAGAGAGAGATGGACAGAGAGAGAGAGAGAGACAGAGAGAGAGAAAGAGAAACGGGCAGAGAGAGAAAAAGAGACAGAGAGAGAAAAAGAGAGAGAGAGAAGAAAAATAATTTAGTAACATATGAAGTTAGTAACCTGTGAAATTAAATTAACTAAACGATTAATAACAAAATTAAATAAATAATAAAATTTAACTGTTAAGTTATGAATTTAGTGCAGTAACATTGAATTAATTTAGTAGCTTATGATATTAATAACTTATTAACTTTCTAACAATTTATTAAATTAGAACTTAGAAAAAATAACCTAAATTATGGAATTGTTCAAATGAAATTTACTGAATGAATTAATACCATTATTACAAATTTAATATTAACTTAGTAACTTATTAATATAACACCCAAGTCATGAAATGAGTAAATTAAAATCAACTTGGTAACTTATTCAATTAATTTATGAAACAGCAACTTATAAAATTAACTTAGCTTACTGAATTAACATAATTTATTAAATTAATAACTTACAAAATTAACTCAATTTATGAAATTGAGCTTAGAAAAAACTTAGTAAATGAGCTTAATTTATTAAATGAGTAACGTATAAAATTAATTTAATAACTTATGAAATTATGATGACATGATTTTTACTAAAGGAGGCTGAAGGCAGGTTTTATTTACTTTGACGTGTGTGTGGACGTGTGTGTGTGTGTGTGTGTGTGTCAGGTGAGCGTGAGGCCGTGTGTGTGCGTGAACGGCGGCTCGTGCGTGTCCGACGTTAGCCGTCCTGCCGGAAGCGGAGAGCACGTGTGCGTCTGTCCACCTGGTTTCCATGGTGACCTGTGCCAGGATGGGACGGATTTCTGCCGCTCAGGTCCCTGTGTTTCCGGAGTGTGTGTGAACGAGCGGGACGGATTCACCTGTGTGTGTCCAGACGGACTGACAGGTACGTTTTTACGCTTTTACACTGTGTTTTATTACAGTATACACTCTGAGATTAGCCTCAAACGCAAAACTGACCAAGCAAACAATATACACCCAACATACCTGAGACAATTAATGAATTAATTCATAAGTAAATAATTCTGTAAAACTCTATTAATCTCTTTACTTTATTTTACTGCACTACTTTATTGAAATAAATGTAATTATACCATCGCTATTGACAATCTTAATCTTTATTTATTTATACAGCAAGTTTAAAATCTCAAATAAAGGATCGGGATTAGTCCAAATTGGTCAACATTAGGTCTGTAGTGTTTACGTATATTTTGAATGATGATGTTAGACCTGTCCCTGCCCGTGAACACGAAGCTCCGCCCCCAGAATCTCTACTGGCTAGCGGAGCTCAACGAGCCTGTTAGTTGAGATATATATTATTTGTGTGTGTGTGTGTGTGTGTGTGTGTGCGCGCGCGCGCAGTACAGGGACATCTTTCAGCCAATCAGAACACACCGTAGTGATCAGTTTGGTGTGTGTGTGTGTGTGTGTGTGTGTGTGTGTGTGTGTGTGTGTGTGAGAGAGAGAGAGAGAGAGATGAAGCGTAGCGTGAGTGATGTGACCATGATATCGGCGCTCAGCAGGAAAGAGAGTTCTTCATCTCATCTTCAGCTGTTTTCAAGTTGCAGTTTGTTTTTCGCTCGTTATTGCGGAGCTTTGACTGACACGGCTGACTGCTGTGCTGGAACAGGGTTTATGAGAGAAGAAGCTCGAAAGCTGCAGGATGACCAAAAAAGGAAAAACCACAGTAGGAGAAATGAAAAAAACATAAGACCTGGGCAGTTTGCTGTAGGCACGAGATGCTCCATCTGCCATTCTCCCTCTCTTTCTCTCTCTCTCTCTCACACACTCTCACTGTCCCTCTCTCCATCCCTCTCTCTCTCTCTCATACACTCACTCTGTGTGTGTGTGTGTGTGTGTGTGTGTGTGTGTGTTATGCGAGAGAAATAAACAGCACATGCGGTAAACCCTGGTACAAATCTAACCCATGATGCCACCACAGTTAATATCATGTTTTTAATATGAGGTGTTGAATTCGAATTATATTTACACTCCATAACAACGCTGTTCCTTCAACGAATTTACAACGATCTGCCCAAAGACTCTTACAATTTAATCTCATCGTCTGAGTTTTCTCTTTTCACAGTACCGACTGTGGCCTCGTAGTGACTTCCTGATATTGGAGAAGCACTTAATCACAGAAAAGCTGAAATCTGAGAATTTGAGTTAGGCCACGTCACGTGTATGAAAGCTCGCTCGACACAGACTTGGATGGTATTAGTGCTGCATTCCATTTTCCTCACCAGTGTGAAGTCGGAGCTTGGAATTTCAACCTCCGTGCATTCAAGCTACAAATTAGTTAAAATCACAGACGCCTCCATGCTCATGTTTGGTTAGCAACGAGCTAGCCAGCTAACTGTGCTGAGTGCTGTGTATTTACTTCAGAACACTGAAGCGTAAAGTCTGTGTATATAATTTTATAGATTAAAAATTTAAGGTTTTTTTGGTTTTCCTGGGTTTTTTGTGTGTGTATTTTGTTTTGTGTTAATAATTATTAATCTCCGCATGCAGAGTAAAGAACTCATTTCTAACCCAGTGATGTGTGTTAATGAGAAACGACAGAGCGATGTGAGGTGGAGCTCACACACAAACTGTAGGAGTGATGTTCTATTTTTCATGGTACACTGTGTGATTGTGGTGTGTGTAATGTCGCTCAGCTCTGCTCCTGCTCTCACACACAGTTTAAACAGAATAAAATCCCTCAGTCACACAGGGCTGTTAAATAAATACTTAATGATTCCTCTGTGTGTGTGTGTGTGTGTGTGTGTGTGTGTGTGTGTGTGTGTTATGCAGGGCGGGTGTGTGAGGAGGATTTAGATGAGTGCGAGCGAGCGCCGTGTTTCACCAGTGTGAGATGTGTAAACACCTTGGGCTCGTTTACGTGTGGCAGCTGCCCTCCAGGTACACAGGGACATGGCATCGCCTGTACAGGTAAACTCTAACCCCTTAACCCTACCCCCTAATCCCTAACCCTCCAGGTACCTGGATACTAGACGTTGTAAATTAGGTGTGGGATTGAGACATGCCATGTGCATGATGCTAATTTGGTAGCTATACAGTTCCATGACTTGTTAGCAACATTAGCCTCGTAGCTCAGCTGCAGAACTAAAGAAACAAACTTCAGCATAACAACTTGGATTTTGACGGACGTAGAGTAAGAAACTACACCTCCAGTGTTATTAAATATGTGTGTGTGTGTGTGTGTGTGTGTGTGTGTGTGTTATTTTATGTATTGACTGGGAGTGGTGTGGACATGTTTTCCATTTCCACTGTGCACTCACACTCACACACACTCTCTCTCTCTCTCTCTCACACTCACACTCACACTCACACTCACACACACACACACACACAGATGTCAGTGTGCATGGTGTATGATGTATAACCTTCTGCAGGGACAATGAGATTGAGGACACATCCCTCGCTCAATTCACACACAGATTAGTGTCAAAACAATTATGAACCAAATGGAGGTGTGTGTGTGTGTGTGTGTGTTCAGAGCTGGTTGAGTTTAAAAAGTTTCATTTCATCTCTATGACACACACACATCTATACCAGTAGGAGTGTGTGTATTGATGCGTATGGAACATTATTTGCTAGCTAAATGTTACACTTCTCTCGGTCTCTCTTTCTCTCTCGGGAGTTGACCTGGTCACTCCTCACACTTTACCTGCGGTTTGAGTCAACAATAATATGGCTGCTTCTCGTGATTTTGAGTGCGGTAGCGTGACCAGCGTTATTTTTCACACACTCGCAGTGTATCTTCTAAACATCTAGAAGATATAAAAGTGACATTCATGAGACGACACATCAGAGCAAAACATCCCTGTCCTTCAGATTTACAAGTGGAAAGTGTTTAGCGATTTCTTGTGTTTGTGGTGCAGGTGTGTGGTGTAGGAGTGTAGTCTAGAGTGTGTGTGGTGTAGGTGTATGGTGTGGTGTAGGTGTGTAGTGTAGTGTTTGTGGTGTAGGTGTGTGGTGGTGTAGATGTGTAGTGTAGGTGTGTAGTGTAGAGTGTTTGTGGTGTAGGTGTGTAGTGTAGAGTGTTTGTGGTGTAGGTGTGTAGTGTAGGGTGTTTGTGGTGTAGGTGTGTGGT
>JAKKZJ010000025.1:17546422-17559477 GCA_033441845.1 Pangasius mekongensis | reverse complement strand
TGTGTGTGTGTGTGTGTGTGTGTGTGTGTGTGTGTGTGTGTGTGTGTGTGTGTGTGTGTGTGTGTGTGTGTGGAGATTGGTGTTTGGGTTGCCAGGTTGTGTAGTAAATCTGTTCTCAGGTCTGATTTGTGGACTCGCTGCCTCAGAGTTTCGTGTTTCTCGGTTCGCAGCTCTAACACACCTGTCCTGAGAGCTGATGTGTGGAGTCAGGTGTGTTCGAGCAAAGACACAGTCCTAATGCCGTCCATGTTGACCTCCAGACAGCAGATAAACAGCAGAATAAAAAAAATACACACTGGACAAAACAGATTTTATCAGTTGGGTTGCATATATTACACATTTACTAATTTGCTCTGTAACTATTTAAAGATAATAATAATAATAATAATAATAATAATAATAATAATAATGGGGCTTCTGCCTGATGGATTTCGATTAGTTGGGCTGCATCATGTGACCAGAAATAAACACAGAAAGTAAACACAGGATTGCAGGAGAAGGAGGTCATGGGTCTTAAGATGAAATAAGAGGGAGCTTGTGGGTCTCAGGATGGAAAAAGTAGGAACTTGTAAGTCTTCGAATAGCATTAGCATTAGCTTATGGGTCCCAGGAGCCTCAGGATGGACTAACCAGGAGTTTGAGGAATGCAGGGTGGTAGGAGTAGAAACTTGTGGGCCTCAGGGGCTTGTGGTTCTCAGGATGGCAGGAGGAGGAGCTTGTGGACTTGACGTGCGCTAACTGGACCCCAGCTGCTGCATTTTGGACTAACTGGAGTTTGGTTATTGACATCCAGCTTCAAGGGTCTTCCAGTAACTTAATCTAGAGGTTAGTAGAAGAAGTGCATGAACTAACTTCTCGGCATTGCTTATGGACAGTGTGTTCCTTTTACCTCGGCAGTGTGGAGATGTTATGGGTTACGCGAGGATGAGACTATCCCGACCGATGGCTGTGCTCAGGCGGCTTCAGGCTGAGTGGGAGAAAGTCACCGGACATCTAGTGTTTAATGTCTAGCAGATATTTATAAGCGAGCGTCATCAGCACAGCAGTGAAAATTAACGCCGAGCTTCAGAATAATGTGTCCTTAATAACGGATACGAGGAAAAACAACAGCGGACCCGAGACCGAGCCTTGAGGAACGCCGCAGTTTATTGTTTCAGGGCAAATAATTCCCAGTCTACACTCACATCATGGTGTTACGTCTGTCATGTAAGATCTCATCCAGGAACTTTCCCACAGTTCAACAGTTTTTAAAGAGAATATTATGGAATATTATGGCGAAAGCTGCACTACGAACTCGTCCATGGTCAGAACACGCATGTCATTTTTTACCCGTCAAAATGTCGTGTAAAATCGGACCAGAATTTCACACTACACTTTCTCTTTTCTCTGCAGGAAGGCGGAGAGTTCGACAAACACGGCTTTATGTAGGATTTTAAAATAAACGATAGGTTTATTAAACTTAATCCAAAGTTCTGTCAGTGTTCAAAAAGCTGATGTTCATGTGAGGCAATACAAAACAATACATACATGAATGATGTGTTTTTTAAATGTGTGTGTTTCGCAGATGCGAGCCGGCGAGAATCCAGGTGTGTGAGAATCCTCGTCCTGCTCGAGCAGCTCCATGTTTACATGTAAAGACTTTCTCTTCACCTCATACGGACAGAACTAAAGCCTTGTTGTATATTTTCTTTCTTTTTAAAACTCTAAAAATGAGGACGGAAGGAGGAAGAAAAATCACATGATGAGATGCACTTTTTTCCCCCCGTGTTTACAAACGTATGTGTGTGTGTGTGTGTGTGTTTGCCCTTGTATTACTTGGTGAATGTAACCAGAGCCTTGTGTGTAAAAGCAGCACCTGGCAGGAGGTTATTTCAGAAGCCTGAACAAGCCTCTCCTTAAAAAACACCAGTGTGTGTGTGTGTCCGTCCGTCCCTCATGTGTCACATGACAGTAACCCAAACCCGTGTGTGCTGCAGCGGTTGCTGTCAGTAGGCTGTGATGATTCGGGTTGCCATATTGGATGGTTTTACACCTGTGAAAAATGGCGAATGTTACACTGAATGCAGTAAGAAGGCAACAGGTCAGGGGTTAATTACAGGTCACTGTGCTAGTTTTACACGTTTAAGCTATTAAATAGAAGACTCCTAAAAAAAGTGACGCAGTGATGCAGTCTGGAACTGAAAAGTCCTGAACTTGATATTATAATGTCGTTATTATTTCTTTATGCAAACATCACCCTTGTTCGACTTTGTCCTGGTTCACGCAGTCAAGCCCACGTACGATGTACCGGCTGTGTCCCGAACGGTTAGCAGTTCTCACTAGAAGTTGCGCGTAAATAGCGTTGTGAAGGAAAGTTAGGAATGTTTACATTTGCATGTTTAAAATGTCACGGCTCTTAAGAAGGTGCAAAAACTTTAATACAAATATTATTTGTTTTTCTGCAAACTTTGTACAAAGGAAAACTTTTTTTAAAACTTCTTTTCAAGGACGTTGTTTTTATCTATAACATCGAATACTGTACGTTCTGTTATAGTTAGCTTGTAGCCTATGAGATTAGTGTTTTACGTGAATCAACACACTCCAAGGGACACAACAATGATGCAGTGCATTGTGGGTAATAGTTACTTCCTCAATCACAGAGAAAGACACCAAGATCAAATAACCTCCATTAGGACAGTTAGAACACTAAGTAGTGAACACAAACTCAGGTGTTTGGGACGAAGCCATTATATATATATATAATTTTGATTTATGTAGACACATTGTTGTTAAAGTATCCTTAAAATAAAAACAGTGTTTTATTAATTAATCGATTCCAAACTCAACCATGAAAGCCATGCTATTATCAGGATTTTCACCTTGACCTTTGTCTGCCCTAAATGAGTTATTTTAGTTTTAACCCTACATGATAAAGAAATAAATAAACATTATACATTACTTTACGTTGGTTTTTGACCTTGCATGACTTCTAAACCCTCCATGTTCATGAATCATCAGGATGTTTACGTTCACTTTTCATGCATTGCGTTCTGTTTTATGATGTAACCCGTAATCGTAGTTTGTTTTTTTGCACAGATCGCTACAATAATGAGCCGTTTGTACAGTGTGTGTGTGTGTGTGTGTGTGTGTGTGTGTGTGTTGGCCTACCTCTAATGAGCTCAGCAGGGAAAGTGTTTAAACCTCAACATACTTGAACTTGTCCTTTGCACACGAGCATCAGAAAGCTGCTACTAAACGACTGTGTATTTTTTTGTACAATAAAAGAACTTTGACTCTACTGTGTGAGATCATTTGAAAATCGAGCTCGATTTAGCTGAGAAAGCATTAAACAATCAGAAATAAACATCAGATACAGAGCAGAAGGATGTGGTTGATGTGAACGGATATTTTCTGAACCATAAGACATTTCTGTGTACAGCAATTTATAAAGTGTTACACTGCACTAGATTTAGAGTTAAAAAGAAAAAGCGGACAGGGCTGGGGAGTGGGGTGCCAATACTTGTGCAGCACAGTGAGTCAAAAGAAATCTAAATAAATAAAAAATAATTTACAAAATGATTAATTTAAAAAACAAACAAGCGTAAATAAAAATAGATGAAACTAAAATTGAGTGCAATTAGAAATACTGGGGGAAAAGCAGATTATGGCACCCCGTAGTGGCCAGTACAGGAACCTCTACAGGATTATTCCTGACAGCGCTTACAAACAAAATTGTGGACTCTGATTGGTCAGAAGGTGTTGATTAGTTTTCTATAACAGCAGCTCAGGTTTATATTAACGCGCTCGTTCTAATACGTTATTGTTTCTATAGCAGCAGCTCGCTCACAGGGACGTGTAGCTGCAGGCTAGGCGACGGAGTCATACAGACAACACCCCTGTACACAGGAATATTCCGACGTCTGCACGCATATAAACATCGTATTCCGAATACGGCTGCAACCCGACCACAGACGGAATTACGTGCATGTAAACGTAGCCAGTGATCTGTAAAGATTAAGGAAGGAGTCTCCAGTGTCAGTGCTTTGCGTCAGGCAGAGGTTAAGCCATACATTCTTCAGGACAGGAGCTCACAAGCAGCCGCGTTTCTTTACGGTGTAATTACCTTCAACTGTTTACAGCTGCTATAACGTAAGTGACAACAGGAACTAACTCCTTTCACAAACGCTGATGGTTTATTTATTAAATTGCTGCGGTATTACTAACAAACTGTTAGTGTTTCTCTCTGGCTAAAAGATGATCACGTGACTTGCTTTAGTTCTGAAACGGTTCTTTGCAACAATTTCACAGCAGGCGAAAAATAAACAAGACTATTTAAAGAGGCACTTGATAATTTCCCATTTTTATTTCTTTAAAAAAAGGTCAACAGGATTAAAGAAATCTGAGAAAATCAAAAGCAGAGATGAAGTCAGGCTTTTGTTTTTTTTTCTTCTTTTTTGAAAGAACAACTAGCTGAAGGAGACTAGTTGGTGAAGCTAGTGATGTTTCTACAGACAGTCAGGGCTTTAACCGGGTCGTCTTTCACTCATCGGTCCAATCCACGATCATGATGGTGGGAGACTTTAACTCGTGCATTTCAGCCACATTTGAGGCAAAAAAAAAAAAAAATTTAACGGAACGTAAAATTTGTGAAAGTGATCATGTAGTATAATTTGCGAAATCCAAAATTACAAAAAAAAAAAAAAAAAAAAAGTTTGCAGATTCACGATTTGTGTTTCAAGTGTAAACCTTAAGATCAGATACAAAAACAAATCTGTTAAAATTAACCATTACAAAGCCCTTAAACGACATCTAAAGTGTTATGGCTGGAGAGGAGATGGAGGGGGGGGGGGAATAGGAGGTAGAACCAAAAATAAAAATAAAAAAGAAAGAAGAAAAGAAAATGGAAATAACAGGGGCAGGGGAAAGTAAAACTCTGAAAGACGAGCACTTTCTTTTTTTTGTAACAAAAACATTCTGCGAGTCCGAAGCGTCTCAGTCTCCCTCCTCCTCGTCAGATTCAGACTCTGAAACAGAATGACAAAAGATTAGATAATCTAATCTCTCTAGATTAGACGCATTACTGCCAGTGATTGACATCAGGAGCCATGCAGCCACTTCCTGTAGATTACATGGCCCAAGGGAGAGGGGCTCACGGCGCCAAGCTACAACACGCACAACACTAAACTGCACCTCACTCGTGTGTGTGTGTGTGTGTGTGTGTGAGTGTGAGTGTGAGTGTGAGAGAGAGAGAGAGAGAGAGAGAGAGAGAGATGCCTCACCTTCCTCTGCGTTCTTCAGCCACTCCACAAACTTCTTCATCTGCTCCAGGAAGACACTCTTGCCTTTGGCCAAGTGCCCCTCAGTGTACCACTTTAGAATGGCTTCCTCGCTCAGAACGTCGGCTAACACACACACACACACACACACACACACACACACACACACACACACAATACACCCAGTTTCAACTCTCAGGTTTCTCAGTGACATCCGTTCACACAATGACTTGTCTGAGGGAGAACCTGCAGTGCGTGTATACACAGGGTTTTACGGTAATCTCCAGGCGCCTGGAGGGGGAACAGCTCACGCGCTTCAGTTAAAACGAAACATGAAAGTACATGGAGCTTGCACACACACACACCTTTGTAGAGCAGCACCACGATCTTCTGGAAGGCCTTCATGAAGTGGATGTTGTCGTAGCAGTACTCCTGGATCTTCAGGAGCAGAGTGAGCTCGGACAGGCCCTGCGTCGTGAACGCCTTCAGGAGCGGGCTGTATTGCTGCAACAGGCGCGAGAAAAACCAGAGAGTCACGGATCACGCGTTACCGTGGAAATGAGAACACGTTACAGCGAGTGCGCCATGACCCGCCCCGTACCTTCAAGTGTTTGATGGCTTGTTCGGTGACGAGCTCCTCTTTCTTGTTCCACTCCACGGAGCTCATTACGCTCGTCCATACGATCCCGATCATCGTCTGCTCAGAGATGCTGGTCTTCTTCATCTCCTCGCGCACGTATCCAATCATCTGCGGCGTGAGAGAGAGAGAGAGAGAGAGAGAGAGAGAGAGAGAGAGATACCATAATGAGAAATACCAACATCTCCACACAGATAGTTCTTTCACCGAGAAGATCAGCGCAGATCGAGTGATAAACGCTCACGTCTTTGAGGGTCTCTCCACGCGCCATCTGCTCCTGCAGCTCTTTCTGCAGCTCCTTGCGAGCGCCGATGGACTGCTGATTGCGAGCGAAATCGGAGAGCTCCTTCAGCCCGGCGTCCGTGAAGTATTTGGAGAAGTGCTCGCAGCTCCGCTTGTTAGCCGGAAAGAGCTCCTGGTTAAGGGGAGAAAGGAAAAATAAATTCTAGCCTCAGATCAGAAGTCCACACTGAAGTCCTAAAAATACTTGTAGGATAATAAATATTAAGACTATGGAACGCGTCCTCTTGCAAATCATCTCATCGCGCTGCAACACCGCTGGTCAACACCTCGCAGGGTCGGGTTATGGTTAAGCTTTTGGAGAATTTGCATTTTCCACTTTAATATGCATCAACAAACCACTAACCTCACCGAGGCGACGCAAATTTCCGACCCCAAGCATGTCCTGGCGTCAGGGAGGAATTAGTGCGCACGTGTAAATCTTTACTATCGGGTTTATTCACACCTGCATTTAACGACTGATTAACCTAAAAATAACAACAATTCAGGAAATGTTTCTAATTTCAGTGGTGAAGACTTGAGCCACACCCACACCGACGGATTCGACACGGTCAAGATTTGACTAATAAACGATTAAAATTTGGGAAGGTCTCTAATTTCATGTGGAAGTTTGTTCAGATGCTCCAGGTCACAGTTGCGTCACACGCAAGAGCATCGCGGCATCGTGGCTGGGTTACATGACATCACATCGATGTCACGGCGATAAATGACATCATAACACTTTTCTGAGTAGATAACTAAACGATAGATTTGTCACAAAGGCATTTCTGTAGATTTCTAAATCTCGCGCATCCCGACACTTGTGTACAGCAGCATGACGTTTTCTCCTTGTAGCGGCGCGTAAACGTTACCATCAGCCTGTTGTCCATGCCGACTTTCCGCAGACTGGCGGCGACCGAGTTGATGTCCTTCTCGTTGATCCAGGATTTGAACAGTTTGACGGCGAAGGCAGCAGAAACACCTGCAATCACACGATGATGATCATGAACTTAATTTGATCCTCACACGTCCTTTCGACTCCGTCATTCTATTAGAACTAATAAAACGAAGCACATCATCGTTCGTTAAACCACAATCGTCACGCCGTAAATAAAGAGCTCGTTACGGATCTGGGACAAAACATCAGCTGCCATTTTTAGTCTAGATTTTTATATTTCCAGACAAAACAAAACACTGAACTCACGGGAGGATTTATTTGGCCAGGGGTCTAGTAGAGCAGGTCGATACGGACATGAATGTATTTCAGCACCAGCTCCTTCTTTAAATTATTTATCTTCAAATTAAATGACAAATAAAAAAAGTTCCTTCAACAGTGCTGTGTTTTTCATACATCATCCATCACTATACGCTTTCCTGAGATACAGCTGATATACTGATGTTTATACTTTTTTTTTATTTTAAATTAAATAGAAACTGACTGCAAGCAGCTGATCTGATTATTACACTTCGTACTCAATCATTAAGTTTTTAAAGACTTTAATCTCAATCTCAGCGTAATAGCCGTTTCTTTAAAACTAAACGTGTTATACACCTTCAATCTCAGACCATTTCAATCTTTTATTTTTGCCGTATTGCTGGCAGTTTATTAGCATCTCTGTATCTTGTTTTGTAAACGACGTCTGATGATGTGTGTGTCGTATCGTCCACCCCTCAGTCAGCAGCTCCACGCAGTGGGATCGGAGTTGGGTGTTGGGTTGCAGTGCTGGGAAATAAGATTAACACTAATACTGTTCTGCTTTATTACGCTGATTAGGAGCAGCTGATGCTGATCTGGTGTTAAATATTACTCTTCATCTCGAATAAATTAAAATTAAATAAAGTAGCAGCACTACTGTTTGGAATGTAGGACACGTTTGCAAAGAGACATCATGAAGTGTGAATCGCAGAAACGTCCTCAATTACCGTGATGTGATCTCACTACTTTTTTTTTTTTTTTTTTGCCGCGTTACCTTCTTTGACCAGGTTCTCGTTGAAGAGGCTGCTCAGGATGGACGCTGATATATTCCCGTTGGCCAGGAGGATGCCCGTCAGCATGGCCAGCTTGTTACGCTCGGACTCTGTGAAGCCTTTTAAAAACAGCAGCAGCTACGAGACAAGCGCGAGAGAGAGAGAGAGAGAGAGAGAGAGAGAGAGAGAGAGAGGAGTGCATAAATACCACGTCACAAGTTTCCCTCTTTCCGCGCGAAGCGATCAAGCAGCCTGCCGTTTATCGTTATCTCAGCGGCACGGGACACGCCAGGAATTACGAGAATTCTGAGGCAGTGTGTTTATAACCTAATGAAGTTACAGCTTTGCTCCAATAAACCCGAATCAGACACACGAGGGCTTCAGGGACACGCAGAGATCAGACACGGGTTTAACATGAGGAACGTGTGCAAGCGAAGAAAAACATCTCACCTTCTTGATCTCCTCCTCGAACCCTTTCTCCAGGTACTTGTACCGTCTGATCAGCTTGTTAAAAACCTACACACACACACACACACACACACACACACACACACACACACACACACACACACAGAATTACAGTAAACGTGGACGCTAAACGCAGAGCAGACTTCACTGTGCAGGCGAGTCACATTACTCAACACCCAAAAAAATAAAATAAAAAGTTCTAAACACGGCGAACGAAATCATTCAGAAAACAAAAAGTTGCGCAACATCGAGTATTTTCTTTTCTCTCCAGAGTCAACACATCACTTGCACAATTTTCTGGACGTGATCAGACGCGTACGCCTATCAGATTAAAGTGTGAGGCAGAAGAGTACAGAGTGCAACTTAAACGCAATAAATGCTTTCATAAGACACCTTCAACATGGCCATGAAATCAGCACAATGCTGTAGGAAAGCAATCCATGTCCATGGTGTTAAAGGGACCCACACAAACCTTTTCCCTGTCAAAGCGCAGAAACTCGTCAACGATCACAATTTATATTTACTAAAGTAGGACGTCATGCTTTTGTAATTTGTAATGGCGTCTAATATAGAACTTAATCTGTCTGCGTGGGGTCCCAGCGCACGAGGCGTTACTGTGGAGACGACAGCGCATCAGGACGAGCGCGTTAAGAGAAACCTGCAGGCCTCCTGTAATTACCTGAGCATAAGCTTGCATTGTCTCCAGGTCTTCATTTGCCGTGAAGAGACAGTACTCAGTACGGGTCATGTCATCAGAAAGGGTCCCACCTGGAGCTGCAGGAGGGAAATAACAAAAGATTATTAATTAAAAACGTGCATTTATTGTGAGGGTGAGAACGGAGAGGACGCGTGAGGTTCGTTACCCAGCATTCCGCCGGCCACCAGGATGTCGAAGAGCGTCTCTGCATACCGGCGATAGTCGAGCTTAGCGCCAGAGGCATCGAGGAACTTCGCAACCGCGTCCAAGTCAGTGCCAGTTTGGTTCAAGCCTTGCACGATACTTTCTTGAAACTGAGAAGGGTCAAATCTCTCCTTTTCATCTGGTGAGAGGACGAGCACACACACACACACACACACACACACACACACGTCAGCATCACAACAGCAGCACCACGGAAATACATTTAAACCCAGCATCGGAGACTCACCTCTTTTCCGTGTTTTAAAACGCTGGCCGGTTAGCGTTGGCTTTTGCTGCTTTTGATTATTCATAAAAGACACCTAGAGAAAGTGGTTGAGAGAGAGAGAGAGAGAGAGAGAGAGAGAGAGAGAGAGAGAGAGAGAGAGAGAGACACACACACATTACTGACCAATAGAGACTTCATGACATCATACTGCTTCATTTTCAGAGCCAGGATTAATATTAATTACATTATAGACATTATATTATTAGAAAATGATTAATAATACAGTTCATACTTCATCAAAATCATGACCTGCACGTTCTATTGTATTTAATAGTTACAGTAATAAACCTCTCTGGAATAATTTATCATCATCACTACTACTGCACAGGTCTAAGGCTCTTCTGTCTACTTCCAGCACGACACGGTGGTCATCATGAGCCGGAGGCTTGTGCACCGTTTCCCAGCAGATACCAGAGTGCTGCTTTTATTTATATTTAAGTTAAAAAAAAAAAAAAAAAAAAGAGAGAGAGATAAACAGGCTCTATGATTTTAGACTACCACAAAAGAAAGTGTACTTGGAAAAAAATTCACTTTAAAAAGGTTAAACCAAAAAAAAAAAAAAAAAGCATCCCATCAGACGCGCTCCAGTCAGTTTGTAATAATCACTGAAAACCAATTTTATTCGCGATATCAGTGAAAAACATACCGTGGCATAATTTATCACATTATCTAATTTTAGCGCTATTCTCCACCATTATCTTTTTAAAAAATATACATTTTATTACTGTTATTAGAAGTAATCCTACAATCTCTGTATTAAACTCATAAAAACGAGAGACATGTTGAACGCAGTTGCCTGATCACGTGACAAATCACTTCCGGAAATGATAAACTAACTCCGTTTGGGGGAAAAAAAAAAAGAAAAAAAAAATATTTTTGATATAATAAAATGTGAGCGATATGGCATCCGAAGTTAAAATGTATTAAATACACGCATGTTTGAACGATTTTTTTTTTTGGGAGAAAAAAAAAAAAAAAAAAAAAAAAAAAAAAAAGGGCCCATTAGATGGAAACCGTTTCCGCCGCTAGCTACAGACTGCGCGTGCGCAGTAGCCGCATCCTCGAGCCCCATTTGGACGCGTTGTAACAATGCTCGAGCTCGCGAGGCCTAAAACCGGCTGAGTGACACTTTACAGCCACACTTTAACGATTTAACCACAAAAATGACTCCGACGTCAAAACTTCCTCTATATTAACTCAACTACTAAACTTATTTAAATCACTGACAAATAAACGACCGAGTATTTCTTTACCAAAGCCACTTAGCTAACACGCTAGCAACACCTAGCAAGCTAACGCCTTAATCTAGACAGCCATAATTTAAAAAAAGACAGATTTATCCGCCATCTTTTAGCCACCGAATAAGCTGTCGCTTCAAATAAATCTATCTGATAGTGTCCTTGAAATATAATGTAAGACTCACCGAAATGAATTCAAATAAAAACGGTCTTAGAACCACCGAACAAAGCGACACAATGCTGTCCCGAACCCTTCCAACAAAATCCCCTCCGAGAGAGCAAGAGCGCTGTGCGCAGGCGCAGACGGCATAAAAAATGCGGACCAGTCCATGTCTCAGCGGAAGCGGGGAGGTCAGGTTTCATTTCAAACTTAAATGCTATCCGTCATATAAAATAACAATTACTTTAAAAGACTTATTGACGTCTAATTTACGTCTAATTTCCAATATCAAGTCGAATTATGTGAAAATATAACACTTCATAGCATTGATGTACATTTCGTGAAAGAGATCTCCCCCGTAATCTGACACGGTTGACTGTTCCATTGTAATCACGCCTGTGTGGCAAGACCATGTCTGATTTCTCAATAATGGAGTCTCTGCTTTAACTCTTCACTGTAAGCAGAAGTGAGTTTTCATGGAATGTTTTACATTTTATTTCAATCATGATGCTAACATATTTTTATAGATAGCAACATCCATAATCCAGCTAATAACAAATATATATTGTTTCATTTGTACAGAAACTTGAACAAGAATAAATGCTTTCACTTTTCCCCAAATAATAATAACAATAACAACAATAATAATAATGTAAAATAAAAGGAATGCATCTGGATTAAGAGGTTAAAGAGTTTATTATTTTGATCACAGAACATAATGAACAAAGCTAGATTTATATAAGCACTTTTAACTGAGTCCAAAATCTCAGTGCTTTTCATAAAAGATTAAGAAAAGGGATACTCCTACTATTAAGATAATAATGTTAGACAGATAAAGATGGTTATATAATTGTAAAGTGATTTAACAATGTTGTGAAATCGATCTGTCCAGAAAATACTAGATTGTATTGCTTATTTATAGCTGTGTTTGTAAGACGTCCTATTTTACAGGACGTTATAAGCGTGATCGTTCTGCACCTACGTATAATCATAAAATAAATTAGTCCCTGTAAATCTATACCCAATAAATCAGCAGCTCACACACCTCTCGCCTGGGACTATCTCTGACTCAAATACGGAAATGTGTCTGTGAAAAATAAAAGAATCGCATGGATGGACAGTATAACGTTAATGTAAATGTGCTTATATCATTTTAATGTAATGTTATTGCCTTGAACTATATATTCTACCTGTGCAAACTATCTGATGAGCTCATTATATCATTTATTCAGTTTATTTATTCAGTATGTATATAACGTTGCAGATCGGATCATTTAGTGGTTATAATGATGTAATAAATTGATCAGAAAGGTGATATGAAGGTCAAGGCAGCTGCAGAGCCCACGGCTGCGACGCGTCTCTTCCCGGGTCTGGAATCTGGAGACGAAAAACTCAAATAGTCAGTTTCATGTGTGTGTGTGTGTGTGTGTGTGTGTGTGTGTGTGTGTGTGTGAAATAAAGAACTGTGAAAATTCACTCAGTAAAACACAATTCCTGGCTCTTATTCATGAAAGCTGTGAAGAAACGAGGACAGATTTGAGGGTCCAGAATAACGTATGAACAAACCTCCGCTCACGAGCACTTTATTTACATGTCGTCTGCATACGATGCACCAAGATTTACCCTCACATACTTCTCATTTACACAAAATGCACATTTATTTTACGCTAATTAAGGAAAGCTTTCGGCAGGATATCAAGATGTGAAGAAAGAAGTAAACAGGACAGAATACATTTCAGTGAAGCTGAGGTTATTACAGTGACAGGACAGCTGAGAAGATCATCGTGGTCTCTCTCCCCTCCATCTCGGACATTTACACCTCACGCTGCATCCGCAAAGCCACCAGCATTGTGGATGACCCCA
>JAKKZJ010000025.1:17535767-17546322 GCA_033441845.1 Pangasius mekongensis | reverse complement strand
GTCACTCGGTCACTTTCAAACAGAACTGCGTACTGGTCGGCGCTGTAGTTATTGTACTGTCTTGTTCTGTCTTGTGCGTCTGCACATGTTTGCACTTGTGCACTTTGTTTAATTTATGTTTAAGTTTTGTGTTGTTCTGTGATGTCTTATGCAGCACCTTGGTCCTGGAGAAACGTTGTTTCGTTTCACTATGTACTTGTATATGGCTGAAATGACAGTAAACTCCTCTTGACTCTTGACTTGTAATGGACTTGTAATATTTCTGTGTGTGTGTGTGTGTGTGTGTGTGTGTGTGTGTGTGTGTGTGTGTGTGTGTGTGTGTACCATCTGTGTGAAGTGTGTGCTGCATGCGAGGCACACTCGTTCCGGTGTAGCAGGGCTGTTCAGGGTGAAAGGTCCAGTTAATCCCGCGTCCTTCCGCGCCGCCATTACAGCGTCCTTTATAGCGAAGAACACAGAGCTGCCCAGGAACAGCGTGGGTTCTCCGATACCCTGAAACACAACACGGGTCATCACCTGATGGGCCGAAAATAGAATAAATAATTATCTGTATGTTACAGAGATGAAGTTCAGGTCATTTTAGGTCCTTGGAGACGTTTTTTGGAACGGTTTATCCAAAAATAAAATGTCAGGCATGTCACCTTTCACCTGAGACACGTTTGTTTCTTCAGATTTGCACTGGAGCCACGAGGCTACTGTTACACGTAATAAGCTTCGGAAGCATGCAGGCACCAGTTTAGCATGATGTGCGTGTGTAAGGAAGCCGAAGCGCTGTGATAAAGTCTATCAGGATGTGTGCTTCCGGAGTACCTTTGAGGAGTAGATGGCGTGCGGATTTTCTGATCCAGAGAGCAGGTAGACGTTAAACTGCAGCGGGACGTCGCACACAGCCGGGATTTTATACTGAGCCGGACCTCGAGTGTACAGAACACCTGAGGGGGAGAAGTGCAGCTCCTCCATAGTGTAGAGGCCCAGACCCTGTGTAAACGCTCCCTCAATCTGACACACACACACACACACACACACACACACACACACACACTACATGCTGTTATACATAACCATACAGTGATATGAAGGTGTGTGTACAGGTGTGTGTTACCTGGCCGATATCGATGGAGGGGTTTAAGCTCTTTCCGATGTCCACAACCAGGTCTGTCCTTACAGTCTGTGTATCACACACACACACACACACACTTTTATTTACGTTACAGGTAAATGTGTGTTATTTATGCATTGCGTGTGTGTGTGTGTGTGTGTGTGTGTGTGTGTGTGAGAGAGAGAGAGAGAGAGACCCTGTATTCTCCTGACAGACAGTCGAGCTCCACCTCGCTGCAGCAGGCTCCGTAGGTGAAATACGCATACGGCCGTCCTTCCTGTTTCTCCCAGTCCATTCCGGTATCGTGACCTCTGACACGTGAAACAGGAGCAGAAGTTTACAGCGATGACACACTCTCACTGCTGTAGCCGAGTACTTCATTAACAATGCGTTTGAAACGCGTGTAATTTGTTCCATCGTGTTTTTTTTTTTTTACTCCAACGTCACTGATTGGTCGGATTATTCCCTCTAGCCAATCCTATTAAATCGCGTAAAAAACCGGAGTGGCAACAGTAGAGCTGGTGATAAAGAGGACGCCTCGAGCAGAAAATAAAACATCCATGTCCGAACCTGTAAGAGCTTTTCACAGTCAAGGCTGGGAAAGTCAGCGGCGCTCTCAGTTTATCTTCGTCCAGGAATTCAGTCTCTAATTTGAAGAGGTAAGTTTCAATTTTATGGTAAGTAAATTAGCTAGGGTTGTGAGGTGAGGTGATTAAAGCATTCACAACCTACGCACCAAACTACTCACTACTCTGAACTCTGAACAAGCTACTTCAGTAGATTTGTTTTGGGTGGATGTAACACTACTTTTGCTCGAGTGTGATTTTTCAGTACTCTTTACACCACCACTTCCTTTATAACGTCACTCATCTACTACGCTGTGGCTTCAGCGAGAAACAGACTTGTTACAATGTGTTCTTCGCACCTATTTGTGATCAAACAGCGTATAAGAATACGGGAGAAAAAAGACCTCACAAAAGAGCATGCTGGAGAACACACACACACACACACACACACACACACACACACACACACACACACACACACACACACAGGCGCACACGCACGCACAATTTCACACCAACATAAAACACTAAACTGAACAGAACAATCGTCGTTACACCTTACGGGAAAAAGCACAGCGTGAAGGCTGCAGGACTCGAGTGCGGTCTGATCTCTGCACAAGAGGTTTATATTTATTTATAAAGCACTGTCACAAAGCAGCTTGACAGAAATCCGGATATGATGTGGATTAAATCCTAATGAGCGAGTCCGTGGAGACGGCGCTGAGGAAAAGCTCCCGGAGAGGACCTGAGGAAGAAACCCGGAGAGGAACCCGTCCTCGTCCTCACACCGGTAAAGGATCTGCACATTAGCGCTCGACACTACAACATCTCCTTTACTAGATAAACCATTTAGAATACATTCTATTCAGTTTCCTATTCTATTAAAGTGCAAAAAATGTGCAAGTTGCCCATAAACGGGAAATAAATCTGACCAAAACTTTAATTCCTGCAAAGTGGATTTCTGCTAGTCATTAAATATTTCTAATGTTCTAATATTATTTAATATTAAAATAGACTTTAGGCTTATTACCTTAATAAACTTTATATACACGTCCATATTTATAAATGTAGTGTGTGTGTGTGTGTGTATGTATACAGTATATATGTGTGTGTGTGTGTGTGTGTGTGTGTGAGTATATATGTGTGTATACAATATATATGCTTATATATGTACATGTGTATCTCTGTGTGTGTGTGTATACAGAATATATGTGTATGTGTGTGTGTGTGTGTGTGTGTGTGTGTATATATGTGTATACGGTATATATGTGTATGTGTGCGTGTATGTGTGTATATATATGTGTGTGTGTGTGTGTGTGTGTGTGTGTGTGTGTGTTACCTGTAAAATCCAGTAGCTGAGAGACTGATTTTCTCCAGAAACGCTCTCTTAATCTACAAACCAAGAACAAACGAAACGTCGTGACACTTTTCATGACACTGATTTTCATGTTTTTCTTTATTTTACTTGTGTCCCGTAAGCATGTTATGGATTCGGTACCCAGCTCTGCCACGTGCCGTCAGGATCCGTGTGTCTGATCGGCCCGAGTCGCTTGTACAGAGTTCGACACGCGTCCTGCAAAATAAACACCCGCGCTGAAGCTCAGAAAACACTCTGTACCGCCAGGAACCCGAGCTCAGGACGGAAGCGGGGATGAAGGAGACGCGAGGAGACCACGCTACCCGCTGTGACATCATACATCACAACGCTGTGTGTGTCGTATATAATCAAATATTATAAAATATTACAAAATATTATAGAAACCGTATAAACATAGAGGTTTAATACTTTTCTGGAAATAAAAATATTTCAGTGTCAAATGGAGTGGAATAAAATGTGCAACAAATGAAGATATATTCTATTATTATATATTCTATATTCTGGTAATTAAATTATGAAATAATGTGTGTGTGTGTGTGTGTGTGTGTGTGTGTGTGTGTGTGTGTGTATGTGTGTGTGTGTGTGTGTTACCCTGACAGCCATTCCGTTAGCGTCAGTGCCGAATGACGCGGCAGAGGGACACGTGTTGGGCACAGAGCTCGTACACGTCTCAGAAATGTGGATCAGAGACAGCGGGATGTTCAGCTCTCGACTCGCCACCTACACACACACACACACACACACACACACACACTTATGCAGGGTTGTTTTTTTTTAAATGTACAAATCCATCCAGTGTTTAGATCACTGTGACAGTCATGTGAAGCAGGAAGTAAGTGTTGCCTGAAAGCTGATTGGCTGACAGAGAGGAAGTACCTGTTGCACTTTGGTGTGTAAGCCCTGACCCATCTCAATCCCGCCGTGACTTATTAACACCGATCCGTCCTTGTAGATGTGCACCAGCGCAGCAGCCTGGGGAAACACACACACACACACACACACACACACACACACACACGTAGTTGTGTAACACATATTATATATCCACGTTATACAACGTGTTGAAGCTTTTTTTTGTTCTTATTAATAGGATGTAAATGAATTTTGTTCTTATAAACAGGATGTCTTTGCTTCTGGCTGAATGATAACTAAAATTCCCGATCCTCGGAAAATAACAGGATCATCCGTCTTCCCTAAAATAAAGAAACGCTAATCATTAAGCAGCGGCCATGTTGGTTTTCTGCTCTTTCTCTCGTTCTCTCTCTCTCTCTCTCTCTCTGTGTCAGAGTCAGAAGGTTGCTTTACTGGTGTGATAAATATGAACATTTGTATTGCTGAGGCTTTGATACAGACTTTGGGAACAAATTAGAAAATAACTACAGAAAGAAAGAAATAGAAACAAATTTACATTCAACAATACAGTCAAAAACAAACACCAGTAATGACACTCTCTCTCTCTCTCTCTCTCTCTCCCTGTCTGTCTCTCTCTGTTTCTTTCTCTCTCCTTCTCTCTCTCTCTCTGAACGGCCCCCTTCTCCCTCCATTCTCCCTCCAGTGAAAAGTCTGACTTTATGTGTAGCTTTTCTGTGCGCTGTGGTTGGTTGTGTTACACTGCCCTCTAGTGGACCTGCTCATTATGTACACGTTAATAGTCACCTGTGTGAACACGTGTGTGCACGAATCAAACTAGTGGTCATTAAACACTGTTCTCCTTATTTATTTATTTGTTTATTTATTTGCTTTAATTCCGTTTGTAAGAAATGTGCATATTGTACACAAACTTTATAATACAAAATAAAAAAATACACTTCTCACAATCGCATAGTTTCCCTGATTATATGGCTGTATTATGTGTCAGGACAGATTTACACACACACACACACACACACACACACACACACACACACACACACACAGACGGCGAGACCTGGTTGAGGAATCCCTCGGCGAATCCGATGCCGTATTTGATGGGTACGATGGCGAGGCCTCTCTTTCTCCAGCGGTGCTGCAGGTTGAAGCGAGCGATGCTCTCTCTCCTGTGAGCGATGTCAGCTCTCTCCTTACACTCCTCCCAACACCGCTGCAGGTTCTCCGGGTCAAACTCCATCTTATAGTGTGTGAAGGACACCTCCTTATACATGTTCTTCTCACGGATCTGTCTCACACACACACACACACACACACACACACACACACACACACACACACACACACACACACAAAATCTAATACTAATATTAAGTGTTTATACAAGTGTTTTTTCTGTTGTGTTTGTGACACCTCTGTACCCTGAGCTCATACTACCAACAGACTCCTGCACCCGGTGATCCAGACTGACAGGAGGCGGAGCAATTGCAGGGGAAGCGAAGTGGGCAGGGCCAGATGCTGTATTACAGTTTAACTTTATGCAAACATGACACTTTGAACTCAAACACTGAACATCCAAACTGAACCATTTTGGTTTGGCACAGAGCGCTACGTTTGGCAGAAACTCTGAAACCATGATCCCGGCTGTGAAGCCTGGTGGTGGTAGCATCATGTTCAGCTGCATCATGGTAACGCTGGCTGCTTCTCTGACTAATCCCATTTCTCACCCAGTATCTCACTTTTGGGGGAGTCGCCTTAATTTTTTTTTAACGCTATAAAATGTGGCAAAGTCCAAAAGGAGAATACACTAAAAAACAAAGAATAACAATACCGGGGTAACCATGACAACCAGCACATAGCAATGTAAAGGCTGAGGCAAACTTGTGAACGTGTGGTTACGAATGTTCTTCTGTCTGACGTGTCACGAAATGCTGCTTTAGAAAAGTGAAAAGTGCCTTGAGCTTTTATGAAAAAACGAATGACACCCTATTATGAGGCCATCACTCATTTGACCTCTGACCTCTTCAGCTGGCCGGCCGAGCGTCATGGCCACATCGGTGACCATGTTTTCGATGACCACCATGCTCTGAGGAACGCCAAAACCCCGGAACGCCGTGTTGGAGGGCAGGTTAGTCCTGCAGGCAGCTGACTGGCCACGGAGATTCGCGATGTTATAAGAGTTATCCATGTGGAGCAGAATCTTCTCTGCTACCTGATAGAGAGAGAGAGAGAGAGAGAGAGAAAAAAAGCATATAACAGAAAGAGAAAGAAAAAGACAAAAAGAGAGATGTAAGTAGAGAGTATAGACAAATAGAGAGTAAGACAATAAAAGAAAGAAAGAAAGAAAGAAAGAAAGAAAGAGAGATGGATGGACAAACAGACTCACAGATTAGACAGATAGCTAAACAGAGAGACAGACAGAGAGACAGAGAGAGAGACAGAGAGACAGATAGAGAGAGAGACAGATAGAGAGAGACAGAGAGACAGACAGAGAGAGAGAGAGAGAGACAGACAGAGAGACAGACAGAGAGAGAGAGAGACAGACAGACAGAGAGACAGACAGAGAGAGAGAGACAGACAGACAGAGAGACAGACAGGTCTCACCAGCGGGGACTCGTCAGGTGCGCTGCCTGCGTTGGCGTAATAATGAACATCAGCTGCAGTGATTTTGCCATCATTCATAAAGCCCACCTGATACACACACACACACACACACACACACACACACACACACACACACACGTGAGTATCTGATTTAATTATGAGGACACAGTGTGTGTGTGTGTGTGTGTGTGTGTGTGTGTGTGTGTGTGTGTGTGTGTGTGTGTGTGTGAATGATTAAGACCTGACCTTGTACTTCCCCAGCACTGGGTGGCGCCCTCCTGTGATCAGCATGTCCTCTCCTCTTTCCAGAACACAGCGCACCGGCCTCCCGGTTCTGCACAACAGACACACACACACACACACACGCACACACGCACAGACACACAGACACACAGACACACAGACGCACAGACGCACAGACGCACAGACGCACAGACGCACAGACACACACACGCACAGACACACACACACACATAGGGTCATTTAAAAAAAAAAAAAAACATATCAGAACTAAACTCCAGGTGACTGCTGATATTCCTACAAGTATCTTTTATGACATGAAACTTAATTAAATTAATTAAATTTGCATAAATAAAACATGCACTAAAGAGAGAGAGGTCTGGAAGTAAAATGGAGACCATGAGCAACTGTGTGATACTCTCTAGAACACACATGTAAATACACATGTACTGTATACTGAGTAAAATGTACACATATGGAAGGAGATTATTAACATATTGAATATGTCAGTAATATCAGTATATCATATTGAATATGTCAGTAATATCAGTATATCATATTGAATATGTCAGTAATCAGCTTCAACCGTAAACTTTTCTCGCTACACGTGAACTCCGTCACCTGATGATGTAGCGGTGAAGCACGGCAGCGCTGCGCTGCTAAATAAACACCTGCACTGAACTCACTTCCACGCAGCCACTGCAGTAACACACGCCAGCACGGTCGTCTTGGTCACTTTACCCCCGAACGCCCCACCGACACGTTTCACGTGACAGGACACGCGATTAGACGGGACGCCCAACGTCTCTGCTATCGCCAGCTACAGGAGCGGATAAAAACAACGAAAATAAAAGCACAAGAATTATGATGTCAAGTCCTGTGTTAAACTTTATATGATCAGGGTTGTGTAGTTCTGGTGTGTGTGTGTGTGTGTATGTGTGTGTGTGTGTGTATACACCTGAGCACATGTTGGGTGTTGTACAGACAGATAGACCTTCATCTCCTTCTCCTCTCCTACAGGAACGACCAGCATGCTCTGCGTCTCCATGTAGAAATGTTCCTGTCCTCCCACACGCATCTCTCCTGATCACACAACAGGAATTACAAAAAAACGTTGTTGCTAGGCAACTGGGAAACATAGATTTCGAGCATAACATAGCTAATCAGTGCTATCATTGAACTAGCTAGCCTGTAACACGCTAGGTCCTTCATACCCAGTGAAGACACCATGACAGTGATACAGGATGATCCGGAAGATCAACATTTACCTCAGACGTGTAAAAAAAACTACTAAAAACACACCGTCATTACAGTTAGCATCAACCGCTAACCCAACCCACATCTCCTCACAGTAACCATGGCGCCGTCTGCACGTAGCTAGTTAGCTATTTACTACAAAAAGGAGTAAATATCAAAGGATAATTTACGGTTTAATAATTTAAAGATAAACATGGTGTTGTGTTTTTTTTTTTTATTAATAAAGAAAGTGAAATGTGACCTTCGTAAACGTGGTCTGTCTCCCGAAGCGCCGAAGCGACGTCTCCTCTCTGAAGCTCTCTCTGAGGAGGAAAGAAGGAGCTCTTCTCTACAGCTTCCTGCATCCAAAACACACACACACACACACACACACACACACACACACACACGCACACATCACAGCTTTATACTGATGCACTTGTTCTAATGCGATATGTTAAAATCGCTGACATGGTGAAGTTTTCTCCAGAGTAAGGAGATGTTTATGTAACAGTGATGGAAGGAGTCTCCAGTGTCAGCGCTCTGTAGCAGTCAGAGGTGAAGCTGTAGCTTTAAGTTTTCCGACGTCTTCAGGACAGACGAGTTTACGCTTCTTTGCGGTTTCTCACTAACACGCGTAACAGGCTGCGATTTTTTTTGTCTTATTAACTTTGAGAGAGAAAAAAAGCGAAGGAACGACTGACCTCTACCGTGAAGACTGAGTCCTTCAGGTCCTCGTAGGTGATCTTCAAAGCTGACGCGGCGAGTTTCGCGTGCTGCTTCGTATCGGCGACGACGGCGCAGATCATGTGACCCACACACGTCACCTGAGAACAAGGGTCAAGGACCAGATAGGGCAAAATAAATAATAAATAAATGACCCAAAAAATATATCGGTAAAATATTTACTGCATACCACTTTTAAGTAATTTAAATAAATTATATATATTAAATATTAACTAATTTAATTAATATATATATTAAATACAAAAATACAGTGCAGACAAAAGTTGAAAAAATTTCAACAATTGATATATAAATACAAAAAATCAAAATAAATAATAAAAACATAATTCTGTAATTTTTAAAAAGTGAATTTTAATGATCGATGCATTTCCATACTCACTTTATATTGTTTTATTTTATTGTTAAAGTAATTCCACACTTTATCACTTGCTTATATGATAAAAGGAAATGAAACAATGTTTATTTTTTGACCTCGTTTTCCGCCAGCAGCTCCTCGTCCAACCCACTGAAGGAGACGGATCTCCTGCCCGGAATGTCCTGAGCGGTGATCACATCGACCACGCCCACCATCGCCAGAGCTCCGCCCACATCTATATGACTGACAGGGAAATGATATAAACAATTCACTGTGTGTGTGTGTGTGTGTGTGTGTGTGTGTGTGTGTGTGTGGTGTTTTACGTGATCTTGGCGTGTGTGAGTGTGTGTGTGTGTGTGTGTGTGATGCTTTACGTGATCTTGGCATGCGTGTGTGTGTGTGTGTGTGTGGTGTTTTACGTGATCTTGGCATGCGTGTGTGTGTGTGTGTGTGTGTGTGTGTGTGTGGTGTTTTACGTGATCTTGGCGTGTGCTCTGGTGCTGGTGACGACAGAGAGGAAGAGTTCTCCGTGTGTGTGTGGAATGTCGTCGCAGTAAACGGCCTCTCCTGTAGCGTGTGAGACGGAGGAGCTGTGAGGCAACGGCCGGCCGACGCAGTCCCCCTCTGACACAGCCTACACACACACACACACACACACACACACACACACACACACACACACAAATATGTACCCAAAAACGTGTCCTTACCTATTACTTATTACCTATTACTGTGCTTAACCATATTTTTCTCACACACTCTCCTGCTCACACACACACACACACACACACACACACACACACCTGGAACTCCTGGTAGCCGGGCTGAATGAAGTTGGGCAGCGGCTCCACTGCACTCAGCTCACGTTTTGGAATTTCACCCTGAATCACGTTCTTTCAAATCACACACACACACACACAAAATGATTTAAATATAAAAATAGCTTTTCATATTAAAATGAAATTCATTACATACTTACTGTATGCAGCATTTAACATCATAACATCACCTCCACCCATAATAAGAATAATAATAATAATAATAATAATAATCATCATACAATTTGCTAAATCTGTCTTGTTTATTGTTGCAAATTAGTTATTAGAATTAAATCTGAGTTCTAAGCAGAACCGTGCATCTCCGTGTGCTCATGTCTATGATAGTGGGCGTGGTTATGACACATTAGTGGGCGTGGTTATGACACATGAGTGGGTGTGGTTATGATACATTAGTGGGTGTGGTTATGATACATTTGTGGGCATGGTTATGACACATTAGTGGGCGTGGTTATGATACATTGGTGGGCGGGGTTATGCTAATGCACACGGCTGGATGAGTTTATGAAGGCGTACTTGCTCTCTGAGGTGCTGCAGGACGTGTAGGTAGAACTTGAAGAACATGCTGAGGGTCAGAGACCTGCGGAACACCACCTTCCCGCCTGGAGCCGACGCCCCGAGTGTGAC
>JAKKZJ010000025.1:17518693-17528179 GCA_033441845.1 Pangasius mekongensis | reverse complement strand
CATCCGTCACACACCCCGAACACATCCGTCACACACCCCGAACACATCCGTCACACACCCCGAACACATCCGTCACATAGCATGTAGCTGTTAGGTTTTTTACAGACAGACGAAAGACAGACTAAGATTGGAAAAGAGATGAAATTGATAAACATCAACATTTACCTCAGACGTGTTGCTAAATTAATAAGAAAAGTTTCAGAACAACTAAAAATACACTTTAATTACAATTAGCATCAACAGCTAACAAAATTTCTCATAAGCAATAACTGAAGTTTATACACAATGCCCATATAAGGGCATCTAGAAGTTTAAAAGCTGTAGACGGCACATCTCTCTTTCTATCTCTCTCTATCTGTCTTTTTCACTTTCTCTCTCCCTATGTATTTCTCTCTCTGTCTCTTTATCTGTCTTTCTCTCTCTCTGTCTTCCTCTCTGTCTCTTTGTCCATCTCTCTCTCTCGTCTCTCTTTCCTATTGCCTTTTTTCATTATAAGAGACACATCTGTTTTCAAGCACACCTCCACCCCATCTCTCCTTTTTGATCTTCTAGCTCTGCCCTGTTTTACTGTCTTTCTTCTCTTTCCGCTCTGTGTGCAGATGTGACCTACAGTTTAATCCGTAAAGTACATGTGCACGCCTGAATAGTGAACTTTGACCTCAGAGATCCACCAAACACACACACACACACACACACACTTGTTTGTACACACTCGCAGAATTGAACGCTGGATTATGTTTTTCCACTATGTGTGCATGTGTGTGTGTGTGCGTGTGATCAAAGGCAGCCGAGTAACCTAGAAACTTTTCATTACACAGAGAGAGAGAAAGTGGAATGTAGGTCAGAAGAGAAAAGTTAGTGTCTGAACTGAGTGTGTGTTAAGTGAGTGAGCTTGTTAAATATGAACAGAGCTTCCCTGAGGACACACACACACACACACACGCACACACACACTCGCACACAATCATAGATTCATCATGAGTGTCTAAGCTCTCTGTGCTGGTGATGTTCCTGACAGTTACTTAGCAACCAGGTGTCTTTCTCTTTCTCTCTCAGTGTGTAATAACAACATCAGGATGCTCATAACATCCACTGTACAAACTACATGTCATACACACATACACACACACACACACACACACACACACACACACTATCTATACTCATTCAGCATATCAGAGATGGCCTGTGTGTGTGTGTGTGTGTGTGTCACCATGTGTATACACAAATATACAAAAATAAAATAGATAATTTCTCTCCATTTCTCTCCTGATGGCTTTCATCCCTATGATTCTGTCTCCCGGTTGTCTTTAGCCAACATATCTTTCCTCTTGATGTGTGTCCACTATACACACACACACACACACACATACACACTATACACACACACTACACATACACACTATACTTACACACTACACACACACTGTACTTACACACTACACACACACACACACACTATACACACACTATACACACACACTGTACACACACACACACACACACTATACTTACACACTACACACACACACACTATACACACACTATACACACACACTGTACACACACACACACACACACACACACACTATACACACACTACACACACACACACACACACTATACACACACTCTACATAAACTATACACACACACCGAACACTCTACACACACTCTACATACACTATACACACTCTACATACACTATACACACGCTACACACACACTACACACACACTGTACACACACACACTATACTTACACACTACACACACACACACACACTATACACACACTATACACACACACTGTACACACACACACACTATACACACACTACACACACACACACTATACACACACTCTACATAAACTATACACACACACCGAACACAGTCTACACACACTCTACATACACTATACACACTCTACATACACTATACACACGCTACACACACTCTACACATAATGAACACACTCTACATACGTGTGTGTGTGTGTGTGTGTCTTCGTACACTCTTCATGTGTGTGTGTGTGTGATCTGATTCTGTTTGAGAATGTTAAACCGAAGAGAAACTGAGAACCAAACTGCTCACATGTGGCAGCCAGATTCATTTAGAGACCAGACACACACACACACACACACACACACACACACACACACACACACACACACACACACACTAACAGATCTCTCTCGGCATTCGTTCTGTGAAGAGAAAACATCTACAGCTGAGATTATTAATGATTTATTTAAAAAAAAAATATTTAAAAAAAAATATGTGTATAAATGTAAAAGTGTATTTATGTTGATAAAAAAATGACAGGTTTCACATTTACATTCACTGCGTCCCAAACCACACACCCTACACACTTCAACCTGAAACAGCGCAGTGTGTTTAGGGTGTTTATTTTTGTATCAGCTTTATATCTGGAGTTGTTCATCACGCAGGATTCGAGTTTATTCATAAATCGTTTGCAGGAGAGATTACACGGAAAAGTCTTTACACAGAAAATCCAGTTCGTTGGGAAAAATCTTCATATCCTGCATTTCGCTTCTGAAACAGCATTATCAGGAACACAACATTTCCCTCAGATGTGTTGGTAAAATACAAAAAAAAGCGCCTGTAGGTTTAAAGTCGCAGCATAATGACACTGAGCATGAAGCACTAACGCTTCTAAGCACTGATTTCTGTCCAGTCCTGTTCTGGGAGCAGCGTTAATTCTAAAATGTGTAATGTAGGTGCTTTATTACCTGCCGCACCATAAATAGGCCGGTCTCCGAGAGAAAGAGAGAGAGATTAGATCCAGTCAGCGAGATCAGCCAGATGTCGGGTGATAATTATCCTGGCGTATTAACTAATTAGCGTATTTTAGTCCAATAGCCCCAAAACTTCAAGTATCAGAAGTGTCTATGGGATTGCTTAGGCTTAAAATGGCTTTGCTAATTATGTAACGAGTGTGACGTTAATAATATCCAGTATAAATCTCACCAGGCTTATTATCCAGCTCCACACACACACACACACACACACACACACACACACACACACACACCGAGATGTCTGTGAGTTCATGGCACAGTGACAGACGACTCTTTCTCTGTCTAGTGTCTGGACGTGTTTATAAATCACCGAAATGAGTATCTTCACCGCTAACACTCCAATTCCATGTATACGGAATACACACGGATTTGTTCGTTCTAAGTGCTTGTTGTAGGGGGCGTGGCCAATCTTGCTCATTAGCAGGTCACATGACCGTAGCATGTCTGGAGCGTGTACCGGCGCTAGGAACTCAGTAACGTCCCTAAAACCCCCGGAGGCGTCGCTTCTCCGACATCCTTTTCCACCTCGTCCGGATTTTACTGTTCGGTGTTTGAAACACAGAACAAGCGATTTCCGGAGCGGCTTTCCACTGAAGAATAAACACAAACCTCTTTCCCTACAGGATAGAACACAATCTTTAGCCACATGTCTGCTCAGGCGGGATTTATTTATATACTAAATGGAGTTCTTTCTACCGCTCAGTTTATAGAAGGGAGAAACCCGCCGTGATCTTCCCAGACTAGTGCATGTGCAGTCTGTACTTCTGAATAAAATTACAGCTTCTTCTAAAATCACAGACACGACGGATTCAGACTAAAGTCCCGGAGATTCTCCGGGAATAATGACGTCACACACCTCCACAATGAAAACTAATCCCGTCCGAACAGGGGTTTAGACAACTTGAAATCAAAACTGACCTTTTATTCTCCCTGATGAGACAAATTTCTTTTTTATATACCAAAAAAAAAAAATACAAAAATACAATTAAATAAAAGCCAATCATCAAAGACGCACGCACACACACACACACACGCACACACATGCGATTCTTCACTAGTTTGATTTAATTTATTGGGATTTCAGGTTACAGGTTAAACAGTGCATGACCTCAGAATTAGAAGCATGAGGCATGTGCTTATATTAACAAAGCTCTATTTGGACGGGATTAAGTTGGACATGTTGCACTGTAGTAATTCCATCGTCTGGGCTAATCTGTGTTTATCCAAAGCGGCAGTTTTTCCCCGTCCCTCCTTCCCTGAGAAAATCAAAGCTCTGTAATTGTCTGATCTTTTTATTCCCAGATCGACACGACAGATAATCCTGTCAACAATTTACTCGCTGAGTGTCGTATAATTCTGTCTACATTAGGAGACCAAGTTAAAGAGTGTTATTACACACGTTATGCAGAGAAACGAATCCCGTCCCAATAGGGCTTTAAAACCAGGCCTCTGTTCACCTTCACCTGTTCATTACAGTTTCCACTTTCATACAGAGAATTTGAGATTTGAGATCATACACAATTCTGAGATTTGTCTTACCAAAAAAAGGACACATGCGAAACATGAGCTGCGAGTGTGAATGGGACAGGGTTCTATTTCAGGAGAACAAACGGTGAAAATGTTTCCTTAAAACGGCTGTGACGATGTTAATAATTCTATAAAATCGAGATTATCGGCACATGCCTTATATGTATAAACGTTTATAACCTAAACTAACATGAGATAAGAGCTAAGAGCTGCAGAAGTGCCAGTGCATCACGCTGACGTGGTGCAGATCTGATGAGGAACCGCTGAGGAACTTCACTGATCATGTTGAATGAGCAGGATCAAACTCGTAAACGGTCCACCACGTGGCACACGTCTGTTATCGGTGTCTCTCTGATCCTTTTCCGGCGCTGGATCGCAGCTCGGTAATATAACGTTACATCTAAGCTCTAACGGGATTAATATAAAAGCTACAGTTATATAGAAACAGGTGGAGCAGCTACGCAACAGGAGCCAGCCTGTTTTTAGCATCATCTCCGATTAGTGGTGTTTCTTCCTGTGAAATTATATGTATATTTTATTTTATTTTATTACATGATATAATTATAGGAACATGAAACTGTTCTCGGCAGAAACAGCAGCAGCAGCAGCAGCAGCATTGATCAGTCTCTGCACGAGAGAAACCTGTTCTTCAGTTCATTAGAACGATGCTACAGTTAATTATCCGGATAATTAAACCATATTTCAGGATTCGCCTCATTATTCTTAGCACACGTCTCCCTTATTACAGATTCTCTGCAGCCTTTCAGTCGCTAAATATAGAAAATTAAACCCCTACATGCAGAAATCTGCTCTATTTTGCGCTTGCAATTTAATTCAGCTGTGTTTCTGATAATACGATTACACGCAGTGTGTGTTCTCTTTATTCCGCTCACTGAAATATTAATTACAGCTGGTTTTGGATTTGCAGTTAGTCGCGTCATTTTTTTTCATTTATAAATCTATCTGTTTCAAAACTCTCCAGACTTTCTGTGTTCGGTTTTCTTGCTAGTTGCTGAATTATTTTTGAACTTGTACAATAATATTCTGGCTGTTTATTGGAGGGTTTTTTCCACCAACAGAACGCCTACAAAAATGGAACATTACAGAACAGAAAGACGCTGAAAATAAAGAGGAACGTATAAAAACCTCTATCAAATTTTGACATTTTACAGTTTTCATGATTCAGTACAAAGTTCACACCTAATCAATATTTCTATTTGTTATTAAAAAATACCGGCGATATCCGCGATATCGCAGAAAAGTGTACTGTGACATCATCATCACAATATCGGTATTATATAGTCATATTGCCCAGCCCTAAGATATAATTATAATGTTTAAGAATTATAATCTTCGTGTTTTGGATACTTTGACAAGCAACTGTGCTCAAAACGGGTTTGAAGTTCAGGTCTGGAACCGAGTGCCTTTAAATTCTGTACTTTTCGAGAATCCGGTCATCGCATCCCATTAAATTCCCTGGATTATCGTTCTCGCTTTTATTCCAGCGAGTTGTTTTTATGTCTTTATTTGGCATCTGCGATTCTGTTTGGTTTGTTTACATGCGTATATATAATGTACGATATATAATATATGAGATGTTTCCATGTGTGTTTCTTTCATACGCAGCAGAAATCCAGCAGCAGTTTCTCTGCAGTCACTATGTGCAAAGCCTCGTTTGTTTATGTTGCACCTGAAGTGAGTCCTTTGTGAAGTTCTTATTTGGTTAATTATATAAACGCGCTTGCATTTTTCTTGCACGGTATAAAAACTGCAGTCAGCCGTAAGCTGTAAATATGAAACGGGTTTATCGTTTTTTCTTCTGCCTCAGTGCCTTCCTGCGCTTGGTGATCATGTCGTGCAGCTTGTCCATGCCCTCGTGCAGACCCTCGCCGATGATGGCGCAGGCGGGCTGCACGTGGTAGGCGGCCGCGGGTCCGAGCTCTCGCAGCGCCAGCCTCTTCTCGATGTCGGCGGCGGGCAGGGAGCCGGGCAGGTCCTGCTTGTTGGCGATGATGAGCAGAGGCGCTCCCTGGTTCTCGGCGAGTCGCGCCACCTTGTGCAGCTCGGCCTTGGCTTCGTCCAGCCGCTCGGCGTCCACCGAGTCCACCACGTACACGATGCCGTCCGTGCAGCGGCTGTACGACTTCCAGAGCGGACGCAGCTTCTCCTGGCCGCCCACGTCCCACACGTGGCAGCTGATCCCCCGCGCGGCGCCGTTGTTCAGACGTACGCGCTCGGTGTTAAAGCCGATGGTGGGAACCGTGTTCACGAACTCGTTGAACTTGAGGCGATACAGAACCGTGGTCTTTCCTGCCGAGTCCAGCCCGAGCATCACCACGTGCAGCGACTGGAACGGGCCCACCGTGGACAAGCCGTTCCCCATGCCGTGTCTACACAGAGCACGCGATAAGCGAAAGAAAGGCCCCACAGTTTAAGGACGAAGACGAGTTTGCAGCTGTTTTACTGAAGCGGAGGAAGTGGAGGATGTAATCTACACCAAAGCCAGTGGTGCAAAATCCCTCTCTGCTTCATCGCTCCTGTTTTCCTACATCATGTCTTTGTATTTTTGTCTTTTATCATAAAGCTCCTCATGCTACAATCCTGGCAGCAGTCACACTGACCTGAAGGTGCAGATTTTTATTTTTAAAAAGCTCTGGAATTGCTTACTCAGTTTTTTTTTTTTTTTAAACACATCAGACTGAATTTGCTTCTTATATAAAGATGTCGCATTAAAGCTCACCAAAGCCGGTGCAGTGCGTGAGACCCGTCTGCTTTCTCCAGACACACAAACGGATGTGGATCATAATTTCTCCCGCATGCACGCGTGATCCCGTGCACAACCGACTCGGCAGTGAGGCGCGCGCGCATCCCGCAGTCACACCCGCACTCTTTACCTCCGCGTCCCCGCAGCTGCGTGAAGCTTAATGAACAAACAAACAAACGAATCCTCTGCACTTAAAACAGGAAGTTAATCTCGGTTCAGAGTCGAGGTCCTACATCCTGACGCACCGACAGCGCGTCTCCTGCGTGTTGGACTGAACCGCGCGCGCCCTAAACCTGCGTCTGTTTCGCAGGTTGTCCCGAAACCCCGCCCCTCAGTGATGACGCTTCAATCATAACCTCCTATAATAAAGCTCTAATTGGACCACAGAACTGTGTGTGTGTGTGCGCGCAATAAAAACATGAGTTTATATGGTTGTACAATCCGCGCATGCGCACACAAGTGTGTGTGTGTGTTTGTGTGTGAGATAAAAACATTTATCGCGCATGCGCACAAACTTGTGTTCACGTTCTCCAGGTTTGAATTTGAACTGCGCGTGTTTCTATGGAAACGGATCAGTCCACTGCGCTGGAGCAGGGGAGCCGGGTTTGGGATGCGCTCGAACCCATGAGCGACAGTCACACAGCCGCTGCGGCCACCAGGGGGCAGCAACCACAACAATGGAGTCTCTTTCAGCACGTCTCCTGATCGCTGTTGATTATTCAGCACATATTTATTCACAATTATTAGAACATTAGGAGTCCAGGACACTGGAGAAATGAATCATATGAACAAGCAGAAAGATGTCCAGTACTTTTGCTCCCTTTCTGTCCTTAACTGTTGCGACAGCATCGTCCAATCAGAGCGGCGTAACGGCATCGCTATGACAACACTGTATTTCCACACTCTCCAGTCTTAACGTAACAGCGTCTCAACGTTTGACGTTTGTCACGTAGCTCGTTTGTTCTGGCATTAGCAAATTAGTAAATGTGGGAAGAGCTACGAAAATGCAGTGTTCCAGTTTGTCGGATCCGAAGAAAAGGAAGGCTGAGAGCGAAAAACGCGTGTTTAAAGACAACTGGAGAGACAGCGGCGATTGTTAGGAGCGGCGACGTTAGGAGCGGCGACGTTAAGCGCGGCGACGTTAAGAGCGGCGACGTTAAGCGCGGCGACGTTAGGAGCGGCGACGTTAGGAGCGGCGACGTTAAGCGCGGCGTCGTTAAGAGCGGCGACGTTAAGCGCGGCGACGTTAAGCGCGGCGACGTCAGGAGCGGCGACGCTAAGAGCGGCGACGTTAAGAGCGGCGACGTTAAGCGCGGCGACGTTAAGAGCGTCGACGTTAAGCACGTCGACGTTAGGAGCGGCGACGTTAGGAGCGGCGACGTTAAGAGCGTCGACGTTAAGCGCGTCGACGTTAAGAGCGTCGACGTTAAGAGCGTCGACGTTAAGAGCGGCGACGTTAAGAGCGTCGACGTTAAGCGCGGCGACGTTAAGCGCGGCGACGTTAAGCGCGGCGACGTTAAGCGCCACTCTGAAACAAAGCGCATGTGTTCTGAGCAACGTTACACCAGGTGAGAACCAAAAAACCGACACCACTGTCTCCACCTTTTTGTGCCCGAGTTTAAAGACGAGGTTAAAGACGAAAGGTGTCACAGTTCACATTAAAACAAAACCCTTTTGTACGCAGAACATTTTGGAGTTTTTATTCTTTATATATTTCTGTACTTGATGGGACATACACTTGCTCAGTCGTCCTACTGGACCTTCAGCTCAGTGGAAGATTGGTAAGTGGACCACAAAGATTTAGATCTGAGTTCCTCTGGTGTAGAAGAAGGTTTAAAGCCTGGACTGGGATCCCGAGTAGAGCAACAGAAAAGCGTTCGACCTTTCATTAAAAACAGGAACGCGTTATCATTCAGTCATCATCCGTTAGCTCTGGAGTTTATCTTAGTGGACCTTCAGAAATTTGAATGAAAGACCCCTGAGTTAGATATTTAATAAAAGCTAAGAGATTAGGACATCGAGGAACTGAGAAAACAGATTACTGTGGAAGTAGCAGGTTAGGACACGAGAGAATCGGATTCTAGATTACCGAGCGATGGTATTAAATTACCAGGGAAGCAGATAACTAGGAAAAGAGGACGCTGGGGAATTATGACACTCAGTTACTAAAAAACTAGAATCATATGAAACTTGGAAACACAGAAAGCGGAGAATTAGAAATGAGGACAGTGAGACTGAGTGCAGTGTAGGGAGCTAAGAGACCGGGACACGAGGGAATTAGGAAACAAGGCCACTAGACATCAAATAAAAACAAGACAATGAAACTACGACTCGAGGTGACTAGGAAGCTGGAGCACTCGGGAACTGGGAC
>JAKKZJ010000025.1:17486920-17504150 GCA_033441845.1 Pangasius mekongensis | reverse complement strand
AGAGTTTACAGAAGTGCATGCGACACTGACGAGCGCAATACGCCATGTTTATTACGCACACTATAATCACACTGTGACCTCCTGACCTCTCACCAGAAGGACCTCCTACTTTCAATAAGGAAGCGTCAGAAATATCCCGTTTGGACTGTTTTATAATTAAATGAACTAAAACTGCACAGAACGTTCTGGTTAAATGAATCTAAAGTCACGTCGTAGTGAACGCAACCGCAAGCACAGCGCGAGTAATTAGCGCTGAGTGAAAACAGTTTCGATGCGGTAAATCATGCTGAAATGACACGCTCGTGCGACTCCGAGCTGCAGTCACAGACTTGTTCTTGTGTCGGATGTGAAAGTGGTTTATGAATATTTTATGTAAAATGCTGCTTAAATGTTCTGTGCCCCGGAGGAGCCGGGCGCATTAACTGCTCTCACCAGAGTGAGTGATGAGATCGCTCAGGATCAGGTTCGCTTTCGGGACCCAGCTGAACTCCGGCTCACCTGTTACTTTTCACACAAGGAGGACTTCGGCCGCCTTCACGCCAAATGTAGGCGGTTAGTGTTCGGAGTCTGCGTTTCCTTTAGGTTTGCACTTGGAGCTGTGAGGCTAATGTAGCTAACAGGAAAGGTGTAAAACATGGTACGTGGACTGGTGTACTCTGTACGTCGTAAAACTGGAAGAATAAAGTGATCCAAGGCAGGAAAATATTCCCAAAAACTCCATGCGCATGTGCAGGACTAAGCTCACACACATTCTGTCTGTTTGTTATTTATTCAGATCTGTTTTTTGGGAGCTTGGTTTGGGAGGAGAATTTTAGATTCCTTAACAATGTGGTGCTGAAGAAATCAGTCCATAAATAAAAAAACAAACCAAAGCAAAAACGGGTTATTAAACCGTGAAGAGGTGAAAACAGCCCTCAGCATGACAAGTGCACCCTCGTCCCCTCTGCTGTCGAACTCTTTCTCTCTCTACATCCTGTTCCGTAGCACACGTCTTCTCATTGCACAGCCATGGGAATGTGATCTCTGCTGTCAGGACGATGACCTGAAATTCAATCAGCACATCTCGTGACATTCCTCCTGAGCTGAGGAAACCCACGCTGCTGTTCTGGGAACACAACCTTGGAATGGAATGACCGGAATTTTGTTCCTGCCAGTCAGAAAGGCCCTGACAAAGATTCCTTAATTAAACTCTGGGATTAGTGTGCAGGAGCGCCGGGAGCTGGCCGGACCACCTGCTCGCTGTGTGAGTGTACTCGCGGAGCTGGAATGCTGAATCAGGAGCCTCGGTAATGCGGTTATAAATAGTCCAACACTCACCTGGTCTGTGTCCAGAAATGAACAAAGCTCCTTAAAAACTGCAGCTCCGTTTTAATTATTTCAAGATTTAGTAATTAAGTGGAGTAAAAATGAGCAAGTCTGTAATTCTGTCCTCGGTTTTATCAGCAAGTGAACAATTTATATCGCATATATCATGCAGTCTTTCAGCGTGTAACATCAACGTCATAAACACTCAGTGTACGAGATTTTAGAGAAAAGTCTTTTGTTTCATTTTGTTTTTTTGTCACATATGCAAATATTTCTGTAATAAATATTTCTGTAATAAATATTTCCTTTCATTTTCTCCACCGGCTTGTGTGTTTTAAACTGTTCGATTAATCCTGTGAAACCGTGATGTCTGTAGACTCAGTTATCACACTGTGACAATTTCTAGGCGTGTGTGTTACAGCTGGGACGGCAGGATTCGTCACACCGACTCCACAGCACTCCTTCTTGACGTGCGTCAAATCCAAACAGACCTCAATCCTTCAGAAAACGTCTGTGCTAAAGGGCAGACAGATAGAAGGTCCCTAAGCCCTGCACATCTAAAGCACTTTATTAGCATCTGAAAGCGATTCTGAGTGCGCTGCGACCACTGACTCAATCCCGCACAGATTCCGCTCTCCAACTAGGCAGCAGATAGAAAGCGATTCCGCTCGGCGCAGGCCGTCCCCCAATCACTCAGCGCTCCATTACAGCCGGATGAATAGGAGGCGAAACGGAGGAAATGATGGACGCTGGGCCAAATGGGATTGCCGGGCCATTTCAGTCCGTCAGCATCAGCGTGTTTCCACTCTGACAGGCACGAGTGAAGGGTGGAATTAACCTGCGTGCTCGGGAGCTCAGGACGTGTTTATCTCCTCACACACTTCACACGGGTCTGCATTTTGCAGTGTGAGGAAGAGAAAAAAAATTCAAATCAGAGGTGAGATACACTGGGAGTGAGATACACTGGGGGTGAGATACACTGGGGGTGACACACACAGGGGGTGAGATACACTGGGAGTGAGATGCACTGGGGGTGAGACACACTGGGGGTGACACACACTGGGGGTGAGATACACTGGGGGTGAGATACACTGGGAGTGAGATGCACTGGGGGTGACACACACTGGGGGTGACACACACTGGGGGTGAGATACACTGGGGGTGAGATACACTGGGGGTGAGACACATTGGAGGTGAGACACACTGGGAATGAGATACACTGGGGGTGAGACACACTGGGGGTGAGATGCACTGGGGGTGAGACACACTGGGAGTGAGACACTGGGAGTGAGATGCACTGGGGGTGAGACACATTGGAGGTGAGACACACTGGGGGTGAGACGCACTGGGGGTGAGATGCACTGGGGGTGAGACACACTGGGAGTGAGACACTGGGAGTGAGATACACTGGGGGTGAGACACACTGGGAATGAGATACACTGGGGGTGAGACACACTGGGAGTGAGACACTGGGAGTGAGATACACTGGGGGTGAGACACACTGGGAGTGAGACACACTGGGAGTGAGATACACTGGGGGTGAGACACACTGAGGGTGAGACACACTGGGGGTGAGACACACTGGGAATGAGATACACTGGGGGTGAGACACACTGGGGGTGAGACACACTGGAGGTGAGACACACTGGGGGTGAGACACACTGGGAATGAGATACACTGGGGGTGAGATACACTGGGGGTGAGACACACCGGGAATGAGATACACTGGGAGTGAGACACACTGGGAGTGAGACACACTGGGGGTGAGACACACTGGAGGTGAGACACACTGGAAGTTCATGCAAGCTGCCCTGCAGGTCCTGGATTTAAACTCCTCAGGGGACACGTCATGAATTTCAAGCGAGAAAAAGCTCCAGTGTGCCGCCAAGTCCTGTGTTTTTGTTGCCAGGAAACCCACAAGGCTAAGATTAATATAATAGAGTATGACAGGCTGGTTAGCGAGTTAAGTGCGTTAGTACAGACTAAGACTGGTTTGTTTCGGAGCTGTAGTGTTGTGTCTCCCATCACGCTGTGTGAGTGTGCCTGCTGAGCTTGTTTTCTCTCCACGTGACTGTGTGTGTAAGCAGGAGATTTGTTCTCTACGTTTCCGTCAAACGTTTTGGGTTTTGTCAGCGTCATGCCTGCGTGCTTGTGATTCCGGAAAGATCGTCTGTGTGCTAATTAATCCGACTAGCACACATCATCTTATCGTCAGCCAGATCACGCATCGGATGATGTGTGCAGTGCAGCAGGTGGTGGGATTCAGAACCAACAGCGTGTGCTATAGTTGTAGGGAATCCAGCATCAGTGTGTGAGTGCTCCTGAGATCGTTAGAAGCGGAGCTGAGAGTGCTACCTGTGCTCATCAGAAACGGTTCTGTGCTTGGCATTAACAAGCTAACACAATGTGACCTTACAGACTATGTAGGAAGCAGCTAGCTCGTTAGCTACGTTATTGTGCAGTTAAAGTGCAGCCAGATGAGAGAGAGGGAGCGTTGGAGGCGTACTGAGACGTAATTCATCCTGATACCGATGTCGGATCACCTTGCTCCCTTCTATATAAAATGATTTGTGCTGTTTATTGCTCATCCTGACAGGTTTCCATTAAACAGACATCTGTGCGAGTGTAAAATCGGCACCTGCGCTTCCTCCTGCGTTAGGTGTCAGGCGGGGGCCGTTAGCGGCGCTCGCAGCACGGGATGATGGCTCGTCGTTTATCCGCCGGCTGCGCAGCGCTATCTCTCACGCCGAGGAGTCGAGTGATGGCTGAGCTTTACCTACACTTCTCAGATAAATTATACGCGACACCTGCAACCTGCTCCACTCCGCCAGCGTGACACGGCGACGTCAAACAGCGCGTGAGGCTGCAGCAAACCCGAGACAGATTACTGCACTGAAAAACAAAATCAAACTGATGTACAGCATGGAACATTCTGGATTTTCACTCTCTGTGGTGGAAAGGTGCTCCGTCTTTCTGCATGCAGAAAAACATTTTGTGAGGAACCTGTGACGTCTTCTTCATCTTCTCCTCTCACACACGAGCTCTCATTAAATATGTACACAGACATCTGGAATAAAATTAAAGCTTGGATAGAAGCAGCAGCAGAGACAGTAACACTGATCACACTGATTAGTGTGTTATTGAATTTGTGTGAGAAAAAGGTCAGTGTGATGAACAGTAACACGACAGGCTGATGTATACGGCGCAGGAGGTGAAGCGAGTAACATCTCTGCGATAATAACCTCATAAGCAATCCGTGTGCAGAGCACGGTGTGTGTCATTACTGTCACCTCAGGAAAAAAAAAAAGCTCCAGCTCCACCAAGCGTGGCGGTGTGTATAACTCCACACTAACCACGTCTGGGAAACAGTCTGACCCCGAAAACCAACTCCAGCCGAGGCGGTTAGATTTCTGATCGATTTCTAAAGCGGTCGCACTAAATGACACGCTTCCCACCACACCCAGAGAGAAGCATCTGAGACATCCGAGACACTAAATGAGGCGGTAACGCCGGAAAATTCTCTCACGGCTACTAAAATAGTGGCATTCAAACCCAAAACACCAAAACAATCGATCTGTTGGTCCTTGTGCGACGCTGTTTACACCGTAAACTCTGCATAAAGCAGAACGCCAGCACGAGTTCAACAGCAACAACGGAGGCGGAAAATAAGCGCTTAGCAGAGCCTGGTGAGGTAGAAAGTGTTAGGAAGCTGAGGGCGACGCTGGCTAATTGAGCTGGGCAGCATAACCCTCTCTGCTATCACACACACACACACACACACACACACACACACACACACACCCTGCCTCCAGGATTTTACAGCTCAGCGTGAACGGCAGGTTCATGCTGATAAGTCTCTGAACACAAGATGCCGTTTTTACTGCTATTAAATCTCAGATTAATCGATTTTCCGTAAGAACTGCACAGTAATGGCCATAATAATAGTGACGGTTGGCGATCCTCACTCATAGTAACCATTTTGTAATCTCTAAACATAAACACATTCAGTCAATCATTAAATACGTAAGCAGAGAGGCTAGAGAGTATGTGATGGTCATGATCTTAGGTTTTGTTTCACGTGACTGGTGAGCTCATGCACCTGGTAGATCTAAAATTAGCCAGTTAGCTCAGTTTAGTTGACTGGGACAACTAGATACCAATAAACTGCCCCATAACACACACACACACACACACACACACACACTTTAAAAGTTCATTTCACCTTTTCACAACTGCCTTAGTGCTGTGAACGAGCTGTTACTGTAGAAACGATAACGTATTAGAACGAGCGCATTAATATAAACCTGCGCTGCTGTCGGAGCTGCTGTTATAGAAAATGAATCAACACCTTCTGACCAATCAGAGTCCAGAATTCAACAGCGCAGTGGTGTAAGACCATCGCGTCCTGCCACAGACGAAATGGACGGTCACGTGTTGCGTTGATATAAGGAGACTGCTTAAAGACACGAGAACGGAGGGTGGTCTGTCGTTGTTATACGGGTCTGATGTAGTGCTTGGCAGCGGTTCAGTATCCGAGAGGAAGTGAGAGGAATTTTTATCTCCCAGAGGCGTCTCCCAGAGGAGAGGGACATTAGAAGGAGGTCGGCAGGGTGTTCGGAGTTGTGGATAATTCTCAATCGTTTCTGCTTGAACGGGGCTCGGAGACTCAGGCCAGCTCACTGTGATGGAGACCACACACACAATTACTCAGGTGTTTCCTCTGCTCTGCTCAGACGTGGACGAGCCGTGCCATGCAGAAACAACGAAAACAAAAAATAAAAATACCGAGTGCCTGCACGACAACACGCACCTCTGCACGACACACAGCAGGCCTGTGACCTCCGCTGACCTGTTGCTGAGCGTGCTGGAATGGGTTTATTTAAACAATACAAGCTGTAATGGCATTTCAGAATGGAGGGAGCTGTTGTTCCAGGGACCATAAAGCCGTCCCGGTGATGGACGCCAGAAGAGACCACCCACCTGCTCTCTGGGGTTAGAGTCACTCAGCTCCTGTTGTTCCAGTAAGCTGATTGAACTTTACGAGAAATCAGCCCGCGGCTGTTCCGCAGAGTCACGGCGGCGAGCCCGGTCAGTCATGAGCGATAATCCTCGGCCGTTAATTTTAATCCAAAGACCCCAGTGACGGACCTCTAATTATCATAGTTTATCGGTGGATCGTTGTGATAAACACCATGCTGTAATCCACAAAGAGGAGGAGCCTCTAGCTGCTGAGTTTCTTACGCCATGCTGCTGCTGAATTCTGGATTCTGATTGGTCAGAAGGTGTTGATTCATTTTCTATAACAGCAGCTCTAACTGTAGTACAGCTGCAAAATAAAACACATCATGTGTCGTTGTTAAATTACAAAAAAATTGGTAAATAGCTGCAGTATAAGAGGAATAAAACACTTCGGGATGTGCTGTTACAGGAAAATAATCAACTTCAGGCTGTTAGAGTAACTTCATCACACCAGACCGTCAGTCAGTATCTGACCGCGTGTGCGATGTTTATGACTCACGTAACTGTTCGGACAAACGTAAGAATTCTCTGATAAACGATCATGACAGCGGGGTTCTAAACCCTGAGTGAGGCGTTCCTGCTCTTCCGTCTTCACGGCAGCTTCTTCACCTCCACACTCCAGCTGACTCGACAGACCTGCTGGAACACTGTCGCCATAAACTTTACAAAACAGCTTTTTATGATTACGGCGAACTCGTTTAAGGGAGTGCGTAAATTGTCTCTGCGGAGGTTTTGCCGCATTCGTGAGGCTCCTCAGTCTGAGCTCCAGCTCTGGACGCCATGTTTTCACGCCACACTTGTTCAGAGAACAGGATTATGGGATTGCCTTTACCCAGGGAGGATATTTACGATGCTTCTTTACATCTGTGCTGCCTTCTGAATGCAAAAAAAAAACCTCTCTAGCATTGATTACATCGACAATATCAATACTGTGGGACCTGAACCTTGCAATTTCCTGGTTAATTGAGTATCAGCGCATACCTACATGCCTGAAGTGAGGAGTGAGTTGTAGCCTTGCTCTCACTGGCCTTGTATAAAATGAAGCTAAAAGCCCACACTAATTTCATATTTGGAACTTTCTCTGTCGCGGCGCTTTGCATCTACTTCATGTTTTTTCAAAGCTCTGTGCCCTCGAACTGACTGAAACCTGTAATTACACCGGTGTGCTCTCTAAAGCTCATCACTAACAGCACACACTCGCTAAGCGATAAAAAAAGGTCTACAGACATTGAGTTGAGTAGAAATATGAGCTCTTAAACAACGTGTTGCTCTTGAAGATCAGCTGCTATTGACAACAACAACGAAACTGTACTTCACTTCCAGCTGTGCAGAAGTGCAACAAACCTCGCTCTTCTCCACTCCAAGCTAACTAACTAATGTAGCTAGCTAATGATTTCATTTAAAATCAGTTCGCTAGCGTTATAATCAACGACTCTAGTAGCGTAAGTGCATGAATCCACCTGTGCGCGTTTTATGGCCACTATTTTAAACCTAAACGCAAAAGGTTCACGATCTCCCTGACTGATTAATAATAAGTAGGTTACTCGTTTCAGTATCGGTATCGACGAGTACCAAAAGAACTCAAAAATATCGTATCTCTATTTATCACTAAATCGGCATGTCTTCCATGATCAGTGTTTGGTGGTCGTGTGAGTGAGTACGTTATGAAGTTGTCTATTGTGGAAAGGCAGATGTATTTACACTTGTATAACATCTGGCTAAAGGGCATCAGACCTTTGTGGATAATCCCTACCCGAATATAATCCTGATTCCCGACACCCCGGAGACGAGACGATCAAAATCTCAGGCAGAATTCAACCCGCGCACCGAGCTGAGAATTAATTAAATGATTAAACTAAGCCACTGGAAATAAACAGTCAAAAAATGCGCCAGATCACGATCTCCCAGTGGACTAGCGAACACCATCCCAACATCTGAACTCACAGAACACGAGAGCTTGTGTGTGCTGTAAATGGACCCTGATGTAATCAAACGACACAAATACAGCGAACGCAGCCTCACGTGAACCTGTTCACACTCTAGCGCATCCGGAACCCTTCTGCGCTCCGGACCTGCCTGATCCATCCTCATGCCCTACTTCTGCCTGGAGTTCTCATCACTTGGAACTCACTCGCTGCTGCTGAAGATGGCCCACACGGACAGCCTGAAGATCGCTGAGATTACTGTGGATGGTTCCAGTTATGCTTTGATAGCTTTAGGACAACAATTCCAATGAGCAGTTCTGCACTCAAGTCTCCATCAGTAAACAGTGGATAAGTTCAACAAACAGACCTCATGTGTAAACTATAATGAATTTCCTGGTTACACAATTGCACTATTTGTCCATGTAGTACACAGCTATAGAAGGGATTTATTTATAATCGCACTATCGGGTGTCACCCAGATGAGGTTCCCTTCTGAGTCGGGTTCCTCTCGAGGTTTCTTCCTCATGTCCTCTCAGGGAGTTTTTCCTCACAGCCGTCACCTCTGGCTCGCTCATTAGGGATAAATTCATACATTTAAAACTGATATCTTGAATATGTTAATTTCCGTAAAGCTGCTTTTTGACAATGTCCGTCGTTATTAGCGCTACACAAATAAAATTGAACGGAATTGAATAGCGCATCGCTAGATACAGGTCATCATGTGTAGAGAGGAATAACTCTAAAAAAGCATGATTGATAAGCCTCATGCCATCGCCACCTCTCATTATTTTCACACCTCTACAATACCTCCTGGCACAAGGACTGCCCACGTTATTAGAGAACAAGCACAATTTAAAAGAGCTAATAATGATGCTACCAGTAAAAGTCAAAGACTGATGTATGTCATTCAGGGGGCACGAGCTGAAATTTGAAAAAATCAATTTATTCCTGCAAAACGTTAGCACCAGGACTGGAAGAATAATCGCTTTGTCTCATCATGATAAATGTGCTCACGCTGAAACCACAACAGGCCGTGGATGATGAAGCTTCCTTTCACATGCACGACGATCACATAACTTCTCCCAGACTGACGAATTATTGACGATGTGTTGTCTCGCCGCACTGTGACACTTCACCGCTTTTAAAAAGTTAAAGGCCGTCTCTCTCTCTCACACACACACACACACACACACACACGCGCAAAGCGGTCTGAATGAAGCTTCCTGTTACGTGATTTCCTTATGGAGTTGGAAGTGATGTACTTCTGGGTGAAAAGGAAAATTTACAGCACCAGTGGGGTTAATTAGGTGATATTAGGTACAGAGAAATTACTGCTCTTGACATTAAATCAAATAAAAACGATAACCATACTTTTACTGAATATGAATCTTTAGCTATAGACCTGCAAAACCTGAAGAGGAATACTGATGGAGTCACACCGGGGCTTTTATTCTCTTTCTAAACAAACCCGACAGGAGCTTAGTGATCTGGCGAAAGAATTTCACAAAAGCCTTTTACTGGCTCTTTACTGACAGAGAAGCCACAGTGGTGTATACAGAAGGAATTGCTTTCTCGCTGTGTCGGAGGTAGCAACAGTCCAGCATTGATCAGCCCTCCAGAAAAGCGCCTGCCACACATCACATAACAGTGATTGGAAAACGCTGGAAACGTCAGTGGTTGGAAAAGGGAATAGTGATCGGGAAGCCGCGCAGCCAAAAATACACCAACAAACCATGCTGACTGCTAACGAGCTGCTCCTGTAGATCAAGACACGCCTTCTTTATATATTTTGACATGTACCCTCTAGATAGCATTTAACTGGATGATCACAATGTTATGAATCATCAAAAAATTGTAATCATTTTTCTGGACGTGATGAACTAAAAAACTCTTTTTTGTAAAAAACTTTTTGTAATATTATATTAGTGTCCAGAAGACTGGAGGTTTTTGATTTCAGGGGCGCATTAATGAACTCAAAACATTCCTCATTTACTCGAGACGAGAGAATACTAATGTGAGATGGGGGAAAGGAGGAGAAGACTGATCTGGTGGTGTATTTTCGAATGATAACTCGGTGTACTCTGTGGAGTTCCTAGGCAAAATGCATAAAGGTTGGCAGGTCTGCACGGGAAGACACAAAACTTGAGAAAATTGTTTTATCTTTTGTTTTCTCCAGTGACATCATACCCAGTTCAAAGAGTTCCCCGCCAGCAATTCTGAAAATCAAATCACTACCAGGCCTTTCACTTTCACACTCCAAATTAAATGCGTCCGCAGAGATCACAACACCGTCTGGTTTGTCAGAGGAGATCATCCACGAGGCGGATTTTCTCTCTGTGCACCACAGCGAACCGAGGCGGCTCTTGTTTTTCAGTTGATGCTGTGTTTTCTTTATCTCGACTGAGAACCATCAAAAGCCTGGCCTGAGATACCGAACGACTGCTGATTTATAACTTGTCTCTTTTCCGTGCATGTGGCCTCTTCATATTCAAGAAGCCTGAGCTGAAAACATGCTTTATTACACAAACATGTTGTTAACAGCAGTTCACATTCTCTCCCTGTGTTGTAGGCGGCTTTGTTTAGCTGCCAGCACTTCTATCACTATGATTAGTTTTTTATCTGTAGATTAAAAAAAAATAATAATAAATCAGCCGAGTTAGCATACTGCTAGCCCCAAATGTTCAGCGCCCACTGACAGCACCAACATGTGCGAGGCTGATTAAAGTTTTTCCTGTAAGGTCTGAGCCAGCAAATCAAAGCCACTGCTGCTGCACTTGCAGGTTTCTCACAGCTGTGCAAGATAAGGAGAATGGACCAGAGCAACACTCTTATTAGAATTAGCCTCCTAGCCAATAGCACTAATCAGTGCAAGGCAGATAAGGGGTTTCAAATAAGCTGGGTTTAAATCTGGGGTTAAGCGGCCTTGCGTCCAAAGACACGCCACTTCATTTGTATGAAGCAAAGCTTGCACACAGTTAATGTAATCAGTGGTAATCAAATTCAAATGCATGCACGGCTTCTCACACACACACACACCTTGAATATTTACAACTTACCATCATGAGCTCCTTCTGAAAAGATTTCTTCTCCTTCATTTCTATGTTGTTGCAATCCTCTTTGAGTTTCTCCAGCACAGAAGCCACTTGCTCGGGTTCACTATCCAAATCCGCCCTGCAGAAGTAAGTCAAGGGCAGATTTCCATAACCCAAGGCATCTGCAAACGCCCTCCAGTTTCCCAAGTTCTCCATTAGCACAGTCCTCACAGAGGCATAAATGTAGGTAAGAAACTTGCAGGGCTTGAGAATTTGTTCCAGCAGCATTGTGGTCGTGAGGTCTGGCCCGCAAAAGTATATGGGCTTTACTTTTCCCAAGACGAGCACATTTTTCACGTGCACAAGCCCGGTCTTTCCCTGATAGTAACCAATATACCACTCTTTGGTCCACAATTGTCCTTTCAATTTGATCTTCTCCTCGCTTAGCAAGGCGATGACATCACCCTTCTTATATTCCAGCAAATACTGGTTCTTTGTTTGCCTGATCACCGTCTTGATCAGTTTACCAAATTTTAAGTTGGTGATGCAGCGCTCTTGGAACTGTGGGTATTTAGTCGTGATGGCCAAAGGGGACAACAGGATTTTCCCGACTTCCTTCTTCTTCAGGAACCTCCGCTGGCCGTTGACTCTGATTCCAGTTTTAGGAGGCGGCTGTGGCGTCTGGACGCAGAATTGAGCAAGGATGCAATCCTGATCGTCCTTCACCTGAACCCGTAAGGTGAAGTCGGACAGCTCTTGCGCATTTCGAGACGTGATGACGTATATGAGCCGACTCACCTTGCCGAGTTTTACCTGAAAGCCCCGGACCACCCTGGCCTGGTCATTTGTTTTCACCTCGTAGTTGCTCATATTCGAGTACATGCCTATTTGAAGGTCTTGAGGCCTGCTGAGGACAAACTGGTGCTTTCCCCACAGCTGGAGTGCGACAGGCGGTGCAGACTGAGCTTGTTTCCCAACTTCACTGACAAGCAATGTTTTCGGAGCGCAATCGTGTCCAAAAACAGCCACCACGGTCTTAAAGGATGGATGAATGTGCTTGGGTCCGTACAGGCCCAACGTGATTTTCTTCACCACTTGATCCCAAACTGTTAAATTAAAGGAGATGTTGTGGGACTGGACCACAACTGCGACATACATACAAGGTTCCAGGCTGTCCAGCTGAACCTGAACTGTGTCACCGTATATGTAAGCCTGAGGAACCGGGACGTATGGGCCATCTTTACTGTCACTCCTCACACATACAACCTTTGTCATTTGTCTGCTCTCTTTCTTCACCTCTACAGATACCTTCATCTCCAAGGTTATGAACGACTTTATCTCCATGTTACTCAGTTTGATCTCAACTACCGGACTGACTGTAGTACATCTATCATTGTTTAGTTCCAGTGGGGGATCCAGTAGAGCCTTCATGGAGATTTGCTGGGTGTCTCCTGCTGCAACATGACCCTCAGGAACGTGAATACTGATGCTAGTGTCTGGCAGTTGAACTGCCCCACCACAACTGTCCAGCTTACAAACAATGTTAGTTTCAACTGGTTGTGTTTGGCCCCAGCCTGGGTTCTGTCCCAAGGAATCAAGGTCATGGCACGAGCGTGCCAACTTCCTATGGTTCAACCAAGCTGTCCTGAAGTCCTCTCTGCTCTTAAACTGCTCTGGAGAAGGTGCCTTAAGACCTGTAAAGAACTCGGATGGTGGCAAAGGAGGAGCTGACTGAGACTGTAAGACAGATAACTCTGACAAACTGTAGGATCTTTTACTCCGGAAAAATGGGTTATCCTTGCGAAATCCTTGCAAGGTTTCTACATTAGGGCTGGTGGGCGTGCCGTCAAAAATGCTACTGCCATATCCGTTACTGGTGCTGTTGCTGCTGGTAGTGGAGACAGGAGCAGAAGGCGTCAGAGATCCGAACAGGAGCAGGTCAATGCTGTTTTGTTGGTTGGTGTTCTGGTCTTGTAGCTGGTTCTGCACCGTCCCGTTGAGAAATGGATTTGTAGCAAAGGGGTTGTTTTTGCTGTTGTAAGTTGAAGGGAGCTTTAGGGACATTCCAGTCCACTCTCCCAGCAGATCTAACTCCTTCACGCCTTCGTCCGAGGAGTCCCCTATGTTATCGATCATTCCGCTGTCACTGAGATAAGAGTCCCGATAGCCAACAGGTTGGACATACGAAGAGGGAATGTATCCCATCTCTGTGTTGTTGTGAGCATACCACCAGTCTCCTCCGGATGTATCCAACACGTAGAGGCGATCTCCTTTGGAGAACTTTAATGTGGTGAAGCTGGAGGGGCAGTAGTCCTTGATGGCTACTACTTCCTGTGCGGTCCCAAAAGATGCAGTGGTGTCCAACCGCAAGGCACTGGGGGAAGGCACTAGAAAATAAGGATGGAATAATAAAATGATTATAACAGTATATATACTCAACAGGTGTCACTTCATGAGTTCTTAAACTGACCTTTCACTTCTGTAAGGCTGGCCTCAGACACATCCTCACTGAGGTCGATCAGCGTGCCTTCTGACTTGCATCGCGGGAGGACATTGTTGTTGTTGGTCACTCGAATGCGATGAGCAGCCATGTTGTCACTAGCCTTGCTCTGACTTGTTCACACTTCCATTGCCCCAGATGTACGGTTCAGTCATTGGCAGCTGTCCATATTAAGCTGCACAAACCCGCAGTCCAAGATAGCTTTTTTTTAGGCGGCACTGCTTGCACCCCTGGAGACAAGCCACAATGAGGATAGATGGTCATTAAGATGAGAACGCTTTAGAGGGGTAAATTAGCAGTATTGCCTCAAAGACAACCTGGAACAATATAACATAATGCAGGTGGTGCTACCGGATGGGAGGAGAGAGCAAAAGATCACATCACTTAATTGGTTTTCATTTTGGCAGTGCATTTATTTGGCTTTGTTGTCTGCCGTTTTTTTCAAGAACAGAGGGAGAGCCTTTAACTTAACCATCATTCAGCCATGGACGCAGATATATCATCGTTAAAATGTACTATCAATGATAAAGTTGTTTATCTCAATCATGTTCAAAGGCATCGTGTTGAACTGGCTTGCAAATCCTGTCTGGAACATTAGTCTTCCTCTTTACATTTTAATGAGGAATCCATGGGGTAAAATGAGATGGTAAATCTTAATAACAAATGTGAGTGCTGCTGTTCTGCTCATAAACATCCAAATGGAACTTGAGTTTTCATTTATATTCACACAGTCACAAGTCCCTAATAACAGGACATGTCTCTAAAAAGCTTGCTGATGGTGCAACATCTTTATTTTGTGTGAAATGTTTTATTATCCATTCCATTATATTAAAAGTGTCAGAAATCTAAAATATTGCTATCTTTAATGGCATTTAGCAGACTTTTTTTGCACCAGAATATTTTAACTGTCTTTCTCCCGACCCAACACATTAGTGAGTTCGCTGCAGGTTCTGAGCATCATCACGCTTGTCACGATTTACAAGCTTTTAGCGTAAGCTGCTGTTTGGCCCGGGGAGGAACAGCTTGTGGCTTTCCTGCATGATTGCTTCAACCTCTGGCTGAGAAGATCAACGTTATTAATCTGGCTCTGACGTGACAGACATGCAGAACGCTAATGCAATGTAAGACGGGCTATAATTAACCAGACTAAATCAGCAGCCTGCTCATCCAAGGTCACGACAGTGCCAGGGGTCCATTGAGGAGGCAAAAACTTGACCTGATAAATGATAAATTGTGGATATTATTAGGCATTTTGTCCTAAATATTATAACTTCAAACTGCATGTGAATGGTATATTAAAGTAAGCACTAAGTAACAAATTAAACATGACTGGATGTAATGTTACACTGAAATACTTAGTGACATGGTGGGCACTTCCCCAAGTGTTTTATTCCTTTTATACCACAGCAACAGTGTCTTACTCAGTAGATTCCTCAGTTTGAGAAAGTTCACTCATGTTTGATCACTTTCATGGAACTCGGATCTGGTGGACAAAATTATGGGATTGAGTTTTCCCAGAAGAGAGGCTGAAATGCACCTTTACATTTGTCCTAAATAAGAAGCCATATGTCCTTAAACTGTCTATCGTATCTCAGGAGCCCAAACTACACGGCATCTTCCCCTTCATGAGACTGACAAACATGTGTTTTTTGTTGTTGTTGTTTTAATCACCACCTTTCCCATGGAAAGCTAGTTAAAATGTTATGTACCTGAATATTACATTTACATTTAGATAAAAGATTTACAGGCATAGAAGATCCTTGATGAAATACCTTTCATCTTTTTTGCACTGGATTAACAAGGGCTTCAAAGAAAGTGTCTCTATCAGGCATGTTTTTTTAAGTTTTCTCATAAACCTGAGTGCAAGAATACGCAGGTATAGATTTAGTGTGCAGGACCATTAATGGATGTGAAGTAGGTCAGAACAACCACACGTGTCTTTCAGAGATTGCCTTGAGCGGCCCAAAAGCACTCTCCTGTGTTCATGTGTGATTCATAATTCAGACTTTGAGGAGCTGCGAGTTCATGAGAAAAGTTTCGTGCTGAAGAGAAACTTGGCTCTACAAACACAGGAAAAGTGTGGCGTGTTCCTGCATTGTGATGCGTTGCTGTTATGGTTGTTGTTGTTGTTAGAGTGCTAATGCAGGCATCATGGCTCTAGAGGCTGAATATTCCATTCGTGTTGGTGCTGAGGGCAGAAAGTGTAAGTGATGGAGAGAATTGAGTTAAAGATCTGCTGCGGTAGCAGATCGATGCAGTTATAGCTGATCGTTATGTTGCTGTACTGCTGCAGCTGTTTGGATTGGTCCCCTTCATAAACTCCAATTATGTGCCAAAGTCAGTTTTAGTATAAAAAAAAAAAAAAGCTCAGTTTGTAAAAAACTTGCCACCGATATTGATTCTAGCGTGCGGTGAGTAGAGTGCGGGTGCTTGGCGTGATATTTTTTGTTATTGATATATAATCCGTAATCTTTATACAGGAAACGGTCAAGTACATGCAAGGAAGCAAAACTCAGAAATCAGAGCTTGGACGTAGCGCTGCAAAGAAACAGCAAGGTATACACAGACAGAACAGGTGAACACACTAGGGTAACAAACCAATGACAGGACAGGGCACAGAACATGGTGTTTGTTGCCATGGAAACCGTGACACAAAGGGTGAAAACCATGACACTGGTATCAGTTTTAAAAAATTCTGAGGTCTGATAATTAGGACAACTTTTGGTTAATTGATCCAAATCAAGTCTACAGAACATTTGAAGAGACATCATTGGTGCTCTTCCTACACGATTCCCACCATCTGGGCAACCGACATATCTATTATATCATGTATATTTATCTGTGGTAACTGTTAGTATTGACAAGGTGGTGTACAAACACCAGGAATTATTCAGGCCTACGCTGTGTGGATGAACTAGGAGAAGCTCATGGGAATATCTGAGATGTCTGAGACTAACCTTACAGAAGTAGTAGCTATATCGCTACTAAAGCTTATGAGTTAATCATCAGTGTGAAAATCGAATCAGTTGTGTGAGTTACGTGTTACGCTCTCAGCTTCGTTCTCAAATAAGATAACTGCACTAGCTACGTACACTCACCAGACACACCAACCATCTCTGCTACTTCCTTCCAAGCTTTATCTTTCCTCCTAACGCCTCTGCACACGTTTAATTAGAGCTTGTATATGACAGGAGAAGATTAATACGAAAGAAACGTCGGACCGCACGCTCCGCAGGAATGATTCGAGGAATTTCATGATGTCATCTTGTCATTCGACAGAACCGAGTTGATCAAAAAGCATGACATTATACACTTTACATAACGTTGTCTCTCTATGCCACTCTCTCAAAATCAGCCTGACAGTGAAGTCCGTTTTCTCCAGTAACAGCAGAGTCCAATCCTCCCGCATTTTAATTTCCCTGTGTGTCAAGGACGGAGCATTAGTATTC
>JAKKZJ010000025.1:17298174-17311520 GCA_033441845.1 Pangasius mekongensis | reverse complement strand
GTGTGTGTGTGTGTGTGTGTGTGTGTGTGTGTGTGTGTGTGTGTGTGTGTGTGTGTGTGTGTGTGTGTGTAAAAAAAAATGCAGTGTTTGTGTAAAGTCTCAGTCCTGGCTGTGTTCCAAACATAAACACTGATAGCGGCCAAACAGTCACGACAAGACAATGGTGCATTTCTTTTAGCTGCGTTGTTTTTCTTTTGGCTCATTGAACAGATTCCAAACTTTCACCCCGCCCTCTGTCTCTTATTTGGTTTCATTCTATTTGAGTGTGTGTGTGTGTGTGTGTGTGTGTGTGTGTGTGTGTGTGTGTTTGTGTGTGTGCGTGTGTGTGCGCGCGTGCGCTTCCTGGCTGGTGGCTGTATAAACAGCGTGTGAGGAGACAACGCCTCAGGTGAAGACTCAGAGGCCTGACTCGCAGAGCCACAGAGCACAGACACACTTTTAAGCACGTCTGCTAAACACACACATACACACACACACACACACACACACACACACACACACACACACACGTACGTTTGGGTGTTCAAGGGCAGGTGAGTCACATTTACTAAGGCCTAAGGGCACGTACACATGCTATCAGCTGAGCCGATCAGACAGACGCTGTGTGTTGGTCGGCCAGGTCCAACCCAGAACACTTTAATCAAATTAGATCAAGGGTTGAGTTCACACACACACACACACACACACACACTATTACATGACAAATAAAAGAGAACATCTGTAATAGTATTCATATATTAAGAATTTAATTGTTATAAATAACAGAACACATGTTGAGAGAATTGTAAGAACTACACATTCTTTTTTATTACTGAATACATTTTTTTTCTGATGTTGCTGAATTATAGTTTATTAATTCATGATGTACTCGGTGTGCTCATAAACTCTGTAATGGCTGTCACTATGTCTGACAGAACACAGTGTTCTCTGATTTTTTTATTTCCATGTATCTCCATTTTCGTTGTCCGTAACCAGCTTGGGCTCTGAATGACTTTGTGAGTCATGACTACGTGATCTGTAAATCTGCTCATTCCAGCTAAATGGTAATAGCGGGTGGCACATGGATGGCTAGCTAAAAATATAGCTAACTAGCTGAGGTTAGGACAGATGGCAGGAAAACGTTTAATCGCTGCGCTTAAACATTTAAATGGAAATGCTGGTATAAAACCATGGAATGGAGACTGTGTAAGTGTTCAGAGTGCCTTATTTTATTCATATTGTCCATACTGTGTAGTAAATTTCCTTTATGTGGAGCTTCTGCCATATGAGTCCCTGTAAAGGAGCTGTTACTATGGAAACGATAAGGTATTAGAACGAGCGCATTAATATAAACCTGCGCTACTGTCAGAGCTGAAGATTAATCAGCACCTAATAGTCAGATCGAGCCCAAGAATAATCTGAGTAGATTACAACATTATAGAGTACAGTACAATATTACACTCGTAATTTACTTCTTTAATCAGTATCAGATTACTCAACTCTTTATACCGCGTGCATCTTAATATTTAGCTAGCTATCCTCTACTGTTGCTCTGCAGTATGTATTGGCACCCCATGACCATGTCCATCGGTGGAAAGGGATCACCACTGGATCATTGGGAAAAACTACTAATCGCATCCCAAAAATGCTCCTTTCGAGTGGAATGAATTTTTGATGCATTTTTGATGCATGCAAGTATCACATTATACCAACACAACCAACATTTTACACGTTCACAAGATTTAAATAAGCAGTCTCTAACCCTAACCCGAACCCTAGTCGATTTGGTTTTAGAAGTTTGCTTTTGTTTTGCACTGGACATATCATGTGAGTTAATTCCTGGAAAAAAAAAAAAATCAATACTCCTTTCCAGTGTTGTTTTCCCCCCCTCCCTTCTCCAGTTCTCCTTGGTTGAGTCACATTGGCCACCCTAATGGGACTTTCATTACTTTATCAGTTTGAGTGAAGTTCACTAGATAAGGAGTTTGAATCGATTTCACTTTAGGCAAAAAGGCATTACTGTTATCTAAGAGAGTTTTCAGTCCAGCAAAAAAAAAAAAAAAAAAGTGTTTAGAGATGAAAAAAAAAAGACTGTAATTGCAAACCTACAACAATAAGCGATTGTGTTCAGCTTGTTTTTGACTTCTTCGTCGTCTTCTGCACTTGACCTGCTTTACTGAGATTTAGCGGGTTAGCATGATCTCACTTGGCATATAGTTCAAAGGAAATCGCTTCGACTACAGCGATCTGACGTATGTACAAAAAAACAAATAAATAAGTAAAAAACTTATGAGAAGCATTACACATGAAAAGATTTTAAAACAGAACATGACTGGACATCAGTCCAAACTGACAAAACAGAAGTAAACACTGGCGAGTGATTAGGGATTAAGTTGTATGGTGTTGACAGTGTTGGTTATTCAGTAGCCAGATTTTTACGTTTCTCGTGAATGAGCTGGAAATTGTCATATTTCAGTTCAGAGGGAAGTTCTGTTCCAGCCGTGACATGCCCAACTGACCGGCCAAGAGAACTTTTCCTCTGGCAGATTGACTGGAAGCAACTGTGGAAGAAATTTCTCAGGATCTGTAAAAGTAAACACTGAACACATTTAACAATAAGACCTGCTTATTATATATTATTCAATACGCAAGCTTTATCTTTTTGTTTCTTGCCTTGATCATGTATCAAACCTGCAGGTGTTAATTTAACACAATAAAAATCTGTAAAATGATAACACAGTACTCATATTTAATTCAACACTTTTATTAAAGCAGTACCGGAGGTCATAATTCTACTATGTGACATGTTATTAAACACTGTACAGGAAAACTCAACACTGTAACACTGATTAAATACTGTACAGGATAACTCAACACTGTAAGACTGATTAAACACTGTACAGGATAACTCAACACTGTAACACTGATTAAACACTGTACAGGAAAACTCAACACTGTAACACTGATTAAACACTGTACAGGAAAACTCAACACTAAGACTGATTAAATACTGTACAGGATAACTCAACACTGTAACACTGATTAAACACTGTACAGGATAACTCAACACTGTACAGGATAACTCAACACTGTAAGACTGATTAAATACTGTACAGGATAACTCAACACTGTAAGACTGATTAAATACTGTACAGGATAACTCAACACTGTACAGGATAATTCAACACTAAGACTGATTAAATACTGTACAGGATAACTCAACACTGTACAGGATAATTCAACACTAAGACTGATTAAATACAGTACAGGATAACTCAACACTGTACAGGATAATTCAACACTGTAAGTCTGATTAAATACTGTACAGGATAACTCAACACTGTAACACTGATTAAATACTGTACAGGATAACTCAACACTGTAAGACTGATTAAATACTGTACAGGATAACTCAACACTGTAACACTGATTAAATACTGTACAGGATAACTCAACACTGTACAGGATAACTCAACACTGTAAGACTGATTAAATACTGTACATGTTAATTCACCACTGTAGGTTTATTCAGCTGTATGTGTTAATGATACATCACTAAGATTTTATAGTTTATTAAACTGTAAGATGTGGTTAAACACTAAAAAATAGACTTACATAAACACTGTACATGTTAATTATACACTAAAATGAGTGTTAATTTAATAATGTAGGTGTTAATAATAAGATTAGATTGTATTAAATTTGAATTTTTAAAATTTAAACACTATGTTAATTGAATAACATATGTTTATTAAACATTCCATGTGTTAATTATTTATTTAAACACTACAACTTAATTGAACACTGTAGGTTTCTGTAGATTTTTATTAAACACTAACATGGTAATGAAACACTGTGGGATTTTATTAAACACTACATGTTAATTGAATACTGTTGTTCTTTATTAAACATGTATGCTAATTAAACACTATAGGATGTTATTAAACACTCACATGACAATTGGCAATTAACACAACACGTTAATTGAACACTATACATTTTTATATTAAACACTTTGCATGTAATTAAAGACTATGCAATTTTTAAACACTCTAAAATGTTAATCAAACACTATAAAAATGTAATTAAACACTGTATCTTAATCAAATACTATAAAAAATTAATTAAATACTCTGTAAGTAAACACAATTAAGACTATAACATTTTAAATTAAACACTCTATAAGTTAATCAGACACTGTAAAAATATAATTAAACAAACATGTTAAAGGAACAGTCTTGGTTGTTTTTTTGTTTTTTCTTTAAACACTACATGTATAAATGTTTACATGTTTACATCGAACACTATAAAAGTTTTCTTAAACACTGAACTAAAGCTGGTTTGTTAAAAGCGTGCTGAGTTCACGCGACTCTCCGGTCCACCTTAAGAACTCGAGTTCCGCAAACCTGACTCCAGCCAATAGCATTGCTCTAAAAAAAAGACTCGAGTCCGGGTTAGGCGCTCCTGATTGGTCAGCACCACGGTGTTGTCCGCGAGCTGTTTCTGATTGGCCGGAGCGTGTCGCGGTGAGCGGTGCTGATTGGCCGCGCGCTCTCTCCGCCTTCTGCAGGGAAGAGCTTCACCCCGGAGCGAAACACACACACACACACGCGCACGCGCACGCGCGCAGAAAGGAAGAAGGAAAATCCGCCGTTGTAACGCCATTAGCGCCCGTCGCCGAAGACGGAAAACTTTCCGCGAGCCTCTCTCTCTCTCTCTCTCTCTCTCTCTCTCTCTCTCCCCCCCTCTCTCTCTCTCTCTCTTTAACCTTTGGATGTACTGGTGTCTGGAGGAAGAGACTCGGCTCAGTTTCCTCTCTCTGTCTTTCTCTCTCCGTGTGAACCGACTCGGAACCGAAGCCCTGTCTCTCGGTCTCACGCGCGCGGACTTGACACACGGATAAACAGGAGGACACGTCTTGTGCGCGCGCCTGTGTCCGTGTTTATTTATATTATATATATATATATTTATATTTATATATATATATATACATATACATATATATGTCATGAACACACACACCATGTTGCCCGGCGGCGGGACGTACGCGAGCAAGAAACGGAAGAAGCCGGTGCAGAAAATGTGAGTCGAATGTTTTTCTTACTTTCTTTCTTACTTTGTTGTTGTTTGTTTTATGTGTGTGTGTGTGTGTGTGTGTGTGTGTGTGTGTGTGTGTGTGTGCAAAAAAAGAAACGTCCGACGAGGAGGAGGCGCGCGCGCCAGGGAGAGAGAGAGAGAGAGAGAGAGAGAGAGAGAGAGAGAGAGAGAGAGAGAGGCTCGCGCGGCCGAACCGACTGTGATGCATTTCTCGGTCACACCGCCGGCGCTCATAACAGCGACATAACCGCTAATAACGTCACTATTACCGTGCAGTACACTGCTCTGCTACAGGTGTTTATGTTGCATCAGCTGCACTGTGTGTGTTTGTGTGTCAGAGAGTGTGTGTGTGTGTGTGTGTGTGTGTGCGCGCGCGCGCGCGCAGCCATATGCAATAAAGTCATAACGTAAGCGCGTGCTAATATTAGCTAATAATAATAATAATAATAATGTGTTGGATCTGAAACGTGCATATTCGCGAATTCATGAAACAAACACACAAATGTTTCTGTTTTAGATGCAAGATGTAAGAAATGTGTGTCAGATTTGTCAAAGCACAACTCCGTGTGTGTGTGTGTGTGTGTGTGTGTGTGACTTTCTTTGCTACTTCTTTGCGTCATATGCAGTGTTTTATAAACAACAACAACACAAAAAATGTTTCCCCCAAAAGTTTTGTGTGTGTTTTAGAGTCAGGCTCGTGCGCGCTTTCCTCTGGAGTCACTCTGTGCGGTTACTAGATTTGTGTCCTGAATATAACTTCATCTGTTTGTTTGTTTGTTTGTTTGTTTATTTGTTTGTTTGTTTTTGTTTTTTGTGCGACTTTTACAGAAATAGTGTGCGTTGTCAGAACTCTTGAGCTATGAAGCGGACCTCTTTAGTACCTTAGGTACCTTTAGTGCCCGAGAAGGTGTGTGTGGTACCTTTTTAAAGAGCGATTAGGATAAAGATGATACCACTGCAGCGAAAAACAAAAAAACAAGTGAAGTAGTGAAGTGTAAACATACGCTCTGAAAAAGCGTAGTCGTGATTTTTTTTTTTGTTTCGTTTTGTGCGTGTTTTTGCTGCGTCCCAATTCGCATATTATCCTAAATAATATCCGAGATTAATCGTAGGACGTTGAAATGAGGATCCCAGAGGTTCCCGGATGGTCGAGTATTTCCGGTAGATTTTCGAAGTGTGGATCCGTGGACACGTTTTCAGCTAATATTACCCACAATTCCTTGCGTGCCGGAGGAGGAGGAGTTTTGTGACGGTTTGCTTTGCGGAATTCAAGGACGCGTTTTAGAGAGGTGCAAATGAAATGTGAAGAAATTAATCAAGGGAATGGTAAATCAAATTCTATAGTATAAATGATATCAGGAATAATGAGGAGGTTGTTTACGGTGACGGTGTGCGTAACTAGGCAACGGCGTTCTCTTCCGAAACGTGACATGTTAGTTAGTGTGTCCCAGTACTCGCGTGCTACTCTTTAGCTACGCACTCAAAAGTATGTACTTTTTCTTCACAAAAAGAGGACGCACTTTTAGGGCGTAGTATAAGTAGGCGAATTGGGACGCGGGGTCTGTAACTGTGTCCCGAATGACGTTTTGAATTTTAGGAGTTCAGTATCGTCTCAAATGGAACGCTAACGGGTTTTTACTAACGTAAGTATGAGCCGTTTCCCAGTCGGTGGCACGTGACGTAAAACGCACGTAATGCGACGCCGCTAGCTTTAGCTGATGGAGGCGTAATCGTCTCCGCAGGTGAGTTTTGCTCACAAGATGCAAAATTAACATAGTAAGTTGTGATTGTGGCTACGGCTGCTGGCAATGTAAACATTTTAAGTAGCCCCGCCCATTTTCCGCTAACGTAAACAAAGCTGCGACATTTCACACTTTGTTTTTTTTTTAATAATAAAGCGGCGGTCACGCTAGACTTCCAGCTTGCGAAGTTTCTTCAGAAAACGCTGTGAATGTGGGCGGCAACCAGATATGACATCACACGTCAGGGCGTGTTTATTTATTTATTTATTTATTTAATCCACACATCATGGATTCCGACGTGCTTCTCTTCTGATGTTGATTTTATATTCTTATAAAGTTGTGTTGTATAAAACCGGACGGTGCGACACCGCTACAATCAGCGCTTCCTCCATCTTGGATTTTCAGAAGAGGTCACGCCGGGACGTGTCGATCTCCTATCGGTCTTCACGTGATACGAATTCGCAGGTCACCAAACTTGAACTTTGGAACGCAGCGAAACGTGAAACTTCTTCGCACCGAGCTTGCGTTTCCCGTCTCCAGCGTTCGCGTGCGTACGAACATGAGTCAACGGAACTGAAACGTCCGGCGCGACCGCCGCTTTAGTGCGTCATCCGGGTACTTATCGTAGTGACAAGTAGTGCGCTTCTTCTAGATGGAATTTAGCGAACAGACTACTCACACTCCACTACAAAATGGCGTCGAATAGTGCTTAAGTAGTAATAGCGCGATTTGGGACGCACCTACTGTACATGTGTTTGTGCACTTTTTTTTTTTCTGTAAAATATGTCGTGTGTTCCTGTATAGCTCTTTCCCTCAGGCACAGTGAGCAGCACTCTCACTCAGTGGTTCCTCCTGCTGCTCCTCCGCCTGTGACTGAAACTCTCCGGTCCACCTTAACATCCGGGTCTTTTGTGCTGCTCTGGTTTTGGCAAGAGCGCTTGTTTGGGACGCGTCCAAAATGAAGCACTACCGCACTAAGCAGTATAGAGAGAGTAGTACAGCACATACACATACACACACATACACATATCCTGTGGAGGGTTTTTTGGTTGATTGAGGCAATATGGCGGATTAGCAGTCGACCGTTAGCCGGGTCGGGTTTCCTCGCGGCGGTGTTGGTGTCGGTGTCGGTGGTGTCCTGTTTAGTCACTCGTTAGTACGGTAGTGCACAGGGTTTGTTTTTTTTTTGTTTTTTGGGACGGAGCCTCTGCATTAATCATAATCGAGGCGCGCGGAGGCTCTCACGCGATGCTCGCATGAGGGAGGGGGTGGTCGGGCTTCGAGGATGTTATTGTAATCCGATAGGCTTTCTTTTTCCTTTTTTTTTTCTTTTTTCTTCTTTTTTTTTTTACACTCCCCCTTATGAGAACACGGGTTTTTTTGTCTTTCCCCCTCTTTTCCCCTCCTCCTCCTCCTCCTCGAATTAACATATTTTTAAGTCACGCAAGCTTACACAACGGCGGTGGAAACTGGCTAAAAAGGCTAGGTCTTTTTTTTTTTTTTTTAACTTCGTGTAACGTGTGTGGACTTTAAACTCTTTAAAACTTCACTTCACCTACACACACAAACACAGCACACAAGCAGACAAGCACACAAACGTTTCATTTAGAGAGATGATTGAGTTTAAAAGAGAGAGAGAGAGAGAATTTTATACAGTTTTAATTCAAATCCATTGTGTTGGATTTGTTTTGGTGTCATGCTAGGCTAAGAGGAAGCCATCTTAACAACATCCGGGTAATTTGCACGGTTTTTATACGGTACTCTTGAGGTACATTTTAAAAACAAAATATGAGTTATTATACAATAGCAGAAATAAAACAACCCAGCAATGAAAACAAAACAAAAAAAGCTCTTAATATATTAATAATGATAATAATAATAATAATCAAATATGAATGTAGAGGCGTTTCCGTTAATAACGGTCAGTCATTCATTTTGTCCGGCTCGCGCTCTGATTAAAGGCGCCATGGTTACGGATCATTCCACTGTTCCCTGAAGGGGGGGGAGGGGGGGGAGAGGGGGGGGCAGCGTTTCGTGCTGTCTCTAAAAAAAAAAAAAAAAAAAAGCAAAAACATTTAATAAAAGGCTGCACGATTAGTCAGAGGATACACGTTCAACATTTCAGTACATGTCACTGTTTTTTCCGCGTTTTAAAAGATTGTTGGTATTGTTGCTCTTGCCTAGCAACCATGTCACCCATTGAAGCGATTTTGGCAGAATCCCAGATGCCTCACGGGTCTCCATGGTGTCTACTCAGGGTGATCGCTGATGACGTCACCCTCATTCACTATGTGGATATGGGAAGCCTTTATCATCACTATCTTTTATAAATACTGGACTTAGAGTAGAAAATAATTGCCAAGAAAGCGTATTGTGTAGGGCATGAAACGAGGACTAAACTCAATATGGTGTCCAGGTGATGGGTTCTTCTCCGTTCACTCCTCACAAGTTACAAGTACGCGAGATACGGGTTGAAGCGTGTAGTGTCGCTAATGCATCCCTTAATATAGCTCACCATGTCCTGTCTGTCCAGTAGGATGTTTGTGTGTGTGTGTGTGTGTGTGTGTGTGTGTGATGCTCTGACACACATGAGAGACCTCATTAATGGGTCTCTGAACCTCAGACAGGTGAATTCACATTCATTCATTATGCAGATGCTTTTATACAAAGCGACACGTGAGGTGGAACACGCACCATAACACACCAGCTGGATTAAAGTGCGTGACCGAAAAACGCTTTAAAATCATAATCACGATTCATTTTCCTCAAATCTAAAATCATGACGTACAAACAAAACCCGTCGGGTGTTACGTTGTAGACCTGGAGATCAAGAATGAATCTCTGAGCCGACCGTAATGATTCGATTCACGATTCATTTGTTTTGATCGGTGAATCAAATTAGCGTTCAGTGTATCAGAGTGAATCAAAAGACAGTTTGATTTACTTTGATACACTGAACACTAATTTGATTCACTGATTCAGAGTTATTCAAGATGTCTTCAGAACGTATTTATAATGTATACAAAAACATGCTAGCAAGCTAACTGTGCTGTATATTTACCTCAGAACAGTGAAGTATAGAGTCAGCGTTATAGATTTAACACAAGGATACGTCTGAATGCTGATTGATCGAAAGCTAATGCGTGTGTATACAGTAAAACTCATTTAAAGAGAAGAAGTAGTGCTGCTGCCGATGCCGTGAGCCGCCATGTTGGTTTAACGTCACTTCCTGAACTCGGCGTTGAAGAGACCTTTCCTCTCTTTCCTAGTCAGAGGTCAGAAATTTCGAGGTACGAGTTTCACCTGAATGCAGCGTAAGTCCCTCGAGATTAACACTCGGTTAATGAAGTGTTCAGAAAGCTGTCAGTTGTGATTAAAATGTGATGACACACACATACACACACACACATATATACACACACACACACACACACACACGTGTCGAGCTGCAAATGATGCAGTCCTGGTACTCATTAGTACGTGGTAATGATAATAATAGAGCTGTATGAGTCATCGGCAGGTACATAAACCCAGCGCTAAACAGGAAGCACACACACACACACACACACACACACACACACACACACACACACACTGATTCTGCTGACTGACAGGCTGATCTGGGTCAACAAGGGTGGAACTAAAAAGCTTATGTATGAATACAAGAGCATTCAGAGTCAACAAAGTCCAAAAGTTACTTGAGGAAAGTTCCAGGTATTCAGAGTCGGGATACGCACGAGCTTAAGTCTGTTATTAAAATCACCTGTGTGTAGTTCAGGCCTCCGAGTTCACCAGATTTTTCTTGAGAAGATGTTTTACAGCAGAGTCTCTAGACCATTGACTTTAAACACGAACACTCACCTTTAAACACGAAAAAAATCAGGGATAGAAAATACGGACTGATGAATGAAACAGCGTTGTTGTTTTTTTCTTTGCTGTCAAATGAGATAGCGCTTTCTGTTTCAGTGTTAAATATATGTCGGTATTATTTTATTAAGTTTCCATGTTAACTGTTAACTGTGATGGTCACATCAGCTCATAGCACACACACACACACACACACACACGCACACGCACACACACACGGCTGTATCTCAGTACCATATTTCGGTACACAGGTGTGTGTGTGTGCGTAGACTCTTAAGTGAGCCACGCAGGGCATCGGGTTCTCCGAGCCTCACACAAAGAGCGCATTCAACTAGTGTGTAACTCGACTCTGGCTTCACTCACACACACTCTCACACACTCACACACACTCACACACACTCTCACACACTCTCACACACTCACACATACACACACACACACACACACTGTTTACCTCTCGCTGACTGTCTCTGTCTTTCTATTTCACTGTATTTCTCTCGCTTTCTCTTGCTCTGTCTCTCTTTCTGTCTGCACCACTCTGTTTCCGTCGTTCTCTCTCTCTGTCGCTCTCTCTCTCTCTCTCTCGTCTCACTCGTTCTGTGTTTCTAGTTTTCTCTCTCATTCTCTCTCACTGTCTCTCTCTCTATCCTTCTTTTTGTCGCAGTTTCTCTCTTTCTGTCTCAGTTTCTCAGTACCTCTCTCTCTGTTTCTCTTTTTTCCTTTTATTTCCTCTCTCCTTCTCTCTTTCTCTCTTTCTCTCTCTCTCTAGTTTTTCCTCTCACTCTTTCTGTCTCTCTATACGCGTATATATTTCCTCTATCTCTCATTCTTTCTGTTTCTCCTTCTACCTCTTTATTGTTTCATCATGTCTCTGTCACTTTTTCACATTCAAATAAAAAAAAAAAAAAAAAAAACCACTTTATTACCATGAAACAATATCCGCGCTTTAATACAGACCACGACGGGGAGAGAAGGACACAGTAAATAAATTTATAAATAAATATAAACAGATAAACAGTATGATGTGACGTTCTTCAAAAAATAAAGAACTGCAATTGTTGGTAAATTGCTGTGGTATAAGAGGAATAAAACACTTGGGGACATGCTGTTATAGGAAAATAATCAACTTCAGGGTGGTCTCTCACACACACACACACACACACACACACACAGTGATTCACAACAGAATGCCATACTGGAAGCCAACCTTGGGTTTATTGCCTTTTTCTCTGTGTGTGTGTGTGTGTGTGTGTGTGTGTGTGTGTGTGTGTGTGAGTGTGTGATCAGAACCAGATGTGTGTGTGTGTGAGTTCAGCGGGGTTATCAGAGGAGAACGCGCCATTCCAGTGGACGTCGCCCAATTAAACAGCCGAGAGACCTTGTGTTTTTTTTTTCCCATGATGGAGTGTGTGTGTGTGTGTGTTTGTGCATTTAACAGCAAGGCATCATGGGACTTTACAGTAAGCTACAGTACGCTCAGGTTCCTCTGCTCCCTGCGCTGAAGAATCACGAGAATAACGACTTTCAGAACTCAGATCTCTGATGTTACACTGAGTTCAGAAGGAACCTTTGGAAAACACTGTTGCTAGGAAACTCAGGAAACACCAGTCATGTGCTAGCATAGACACAGTAACCATGGAAACGACAACGAACCACCAACATTCCCCTCAGATGTGTTGCTTAAGTTCTAAGAAACAGCTTTGTATAAGTTTAATTACTCTGTAACTGTTGTTGCACTTAGCGCTGGCTGATATCCCTGCTTGGGTTCCGCAACATTGGAGAACTTAGAGCTCAGAACAATACGCACACGACTAGAAGGTTCCAGTTATCACGCTGTAACGCGCAGAGAGTCAGGTGTTCTAGAGGGTTCCGGGTAGTTAGATTAGTTGACCTTTCTTCTGATTAATAATCGCGCACTCGATATCAGGACGCCTTAAAAACTAGCTGTACAGACAATTGTTAAAATGTTTCCGTGATAAATGCTACATATAAGTGCGCTATAAATATTTTTCATTTCATTTTAAGGTTCTGACTTTTAATGAAAAATAAATTCCGAAGAAAGTATTGTATTTTTTATAACGTATGTAGAATATATATGTATATTCATGTTTATAATGCATGGCTTTCTTGAACAAGAATACTAGCGTGTCTTTACTGCTTTAGCGTTACTGTTTCTTACTGCAAGGAAGAGAAATTTAAAATATCAAGTCCCTGATCTCAGTTTAATATCATTTTATTACATCTTTATTAAATTATTTGACTGATTTATTTGACAGTTAAAAAACCTCGTGAAGTCGCTGCTGCTCGTTACGCAGGAAGCGTCACGTTAAACAGACGTTAAACAGACTGAATGTCAATAAAACGTAGATGCGTCTGATTTAAACTCATGTATTAAGATGAACGTAAGATTCTGAGTAAAGCTTCTCCTGCGTTCAGTGACACGCTGATAGCGTTTAGCGTTAGTGTGTAGCTTTCTCTGTGCTGTTCTCCATCCTGTTCTCTGTGCTGTTCTCCATCCTGTTCTTCATCCTGTTCTCTGTGCTGTTCTCCATCCTGTTCTCTGTGTTGTTCTCCATCCTGTTCTTCATCCTGTTCTCTGTGCTGTTCTCCATCCTGTTCTCTGTGTTGTTCTCCATCCTGTTCTTCATCCTGTTCTCTGTG
>JAKKZJ010000025.1:17236187-17247241 GCA_033441845.1 Pangasius mekongensis | reverse complement strand
GATTAGGGGGTTAGTGATTAGGGGTTAAGGATTAGGGGGTTAGTGATTAGGGGTTAAGGATTAGGGGGTTAGTGATTAGGGGTTAAGGATTAGGGGGTTAGTGATTAGGGTTTGAGGATTAGGGGGTTAGTGATTAGGTCTTGAGGATTAGGGGTTAGTGATTAAGTCAGTGGAAACAGCCACAAAGGTCATTTATTCCGGCTGTGTGGAATCCTGGATTCTGATTGGTCGAATTCAGCATTCATGATTCTGATTGTCTGAAATCATAAACATAATAACTCACATACACACACACTCAGAGCATTAACCCTTTCCTGTCTGTGTTTGCATTGTTTAGCCACGATGAAGAAGACAGTGGGCGGAGCTAACATCTGGCCAGTGGGGACTCTGGGAGGAAACGGACAGAAGGTCAGCAGCCTGGACGGAGTGAGCTTCTCTGAGGGGGAGTTACTGCTGCAGGTACACACACACACACACACACACACACACACACACTCCCAACAGACGGAGTGGTACGGAAATAAACCCGTGATCTTAAGTTTTGTCAAGAATGAAACATGGGCATGTGGGCGGAGCTAGGTATGGTGCAGGCATTGATTGGTCAAATGCAATCGTACACACAGTTGTCTCTCTGTCTGTCTCACTCTCTGTCTCACTCTCTGTCTCACTCTCTGTCTCACTCTCTGTCTCTCTCTTTCTCTCTCTCACTCTCTCTCTCTGTCTATCTCTCTGGCTCTGTCTGTCCTTCTGTCTCTCTCCTATCTCTCGCTCTCTCTTTCTCTCTCTCTTTCTCTCTCTCTCACTCTCTCTGTCTATCTCTCTGACTCTGTCTGTCCTTCTGTCTCTCTCCTATCTCTCCCTCACTCTGTCTCTCTCTCTCTCTCGCTCAGTCTGTCTCACTCTCCTTTTCTCTGTCTGTCTCTCCATCTCTCTCTCTCTCTTCTCTCTCTCTCTCTCTCTCTCTCTCTCTCTCTCTCTCTCTCTCTCTCTCTCTCTCTTCCTTTGCGTGACTCATATTCTCTCGTGTTTTGTTGTCGCGTTCAACACCTTAACAATGGCCCTGTTAATTATGAGCCCTCATCCACACACACACACACACACACACTTTGATACTTCCTTCAAAATTATTTCTTTGGTGCTTTTTTCATGCATGACTGTAAATCATGGTGTGTGTGTGTGTGTGTGTGTGTGTGTGTGTGTGTGTGTGTTTCAGGCTCTGAACGGCTTTGTGCTGGTTATAACGGCTGAAGGTTATGTGTTCTACTCCTCACCTACCATACAGGACTACCTGGGATTTCATCAGGTCAGAACACACACACACACACACACACACAGAGACAAATTCATACTAATAGTAAATCATTAACAGAATACTCGAAGGTTAATTATGTTCAACTAATAATTAAATAAAATGCTATAAAAACGAGATAAACTTAGGAGTGTGTGTGTGTGTGTGTTACAGCTAATCTCTCATCAGTGTCAGGTTGTGAAAGCGTGGTGTGTGTTTTTTTGACTGCTGATTGCAAAAGAGTCATGAATCTGTGTGTGTGTGTTTAAGATGTTTACAATAGCAGAGGCACACTTGGTTCTGTTCCGCGTTCAGATCACAGACCCTCTACCTTTTGTTGATGGAGAACCAGAAAGACCTGTCTGAGAGACAAGTAGAGAGAGACAGGGAGAGAGAGAGAGAGAGAGAGAGAGACAGGGAGAGAGAGAGAGGGAGAGACAGGTAGAGAGAGAGAGACAGGGAGAGAGAGAGTCTTAAGTTCACTTAAGTTGAAATGTCCTGAATGTAACACCTGCACACACACACACACACACACACACACACACACACACACACACACACACACACAGGTCTTCATGGCATACTGCAACAATCCAGTCGGACTCGCTTGCCGTGTTGAGTACCCTGTTCTCATTCACACTCGTAAGTAGTTTACATTAACGAGTCATCACACACACGCTGTGGTTGTCGTCGTTGTTGTTATAGAACTAAAATCCTATCTCTGGTCAGTAGGACATTGTGACATCGCTCATAACCAGTGACTTACACTGAAGAACAAATGTGAAAGCTCAAAAAATAAAAAAAATAACGTGACAAGATTAAAAATCACAGAAAAAAATGGTAAAGTCTCAAAGACAAATATGGAGGAATGTCTTACTCAGAGCAAAAGCCTCAAAATAAAAAAAAAGGATTTCAAAATACATGAGTCAAGTCTTACTGAAAGCAAAAAAAGGAAGTCTCAAAATTAAAAATAATAAATGAGGAAAATCAAAGTAGAGCGAGACAGGTGAGAGAGTGAGACAGGTGAGAGAGCGAGACAGGTGAGAGAGCGAGAGAGTGAGACAGGTGAGAGAGTGAGACAGGTGAGAGAGCGAGACAGGTGAGAGAGCGAGACAGGTGAGAGAGCGAGAGAGTGAGAGAGCGAGAGAGTGAGACAGGTGAGAGAGTGAGACAGGTGAGAGAGCGAGAGAGTGAGACAGGTGAGAGAGCGAGACAGGTGAGAGAGCGAGACAGGTGAGAGAGCGAGAGAGTGAGACAGGTGAGAGAGCGAGACAGGTGAGAGAGCGAGAGAGCAAGACAGGTGAGAGAGCGAGTCAGGTGAGAGAGGTGAGAGAGTGAGACAGGTGAGAGAGCGAGACAGGTGAGAGAGTGAGACAAGTGAGAGAGCGAGACAGGTGAGAGAGCGAGACAGGTGTGAGAGTGAGACAGGTGAGAGAGCGAGACAGGTGAAACTGTGCTACTGGGACTGACCACTAGAGGGAGCCGATGTATTACAGATGAACACTGATAGTGTGAAGATTATTTACTACACATTAAAATATTTAACTTTATGCTGTAATGAAACATCCGACAAACTGGAGTGTGTGTGTGTGTGTGTGTGTGTGTGTGTGTGTGTGTGTTATATAAAATGTGTATTTTATCTGTCTTCTTTTTCAAGGTTTTTCAAGTCTTTGCATGCAGTAGGGGTATGTTTGTGTTTCTCTAATGTGTGTGTGTGTGTGTGTGTGTGTGTGTGTGTGTGTGTGTGTATGTGTGCAGTCGGATGTGGTGCACCAGAGTGTGTTCGAGCTGATCCACACTGATGACCGTGCCATGTTCAGGAGACAGCTGCACTTTGCCCTGAAACCCACACAGGGTGAGCTCTCTGACGATGCTGACGGTGCGTAATGCATGCACACACACACACACACACACACACACGCATGCACACACACACACGCACGCACACACACACACACACACACACGCAGATTTGTCTGACTACTTTCCATTGTCATAATTATTAACGCAGCTCATGAATGCTATGCTGCACCTAAACTTAACCCTAACCTTAACCTCAGTAACCGAAAGAAAGCCTTTTATTTTTGTTTCTTTTACTTAAAACTTGCATTTTTGAAAAAATAGCGTTAAAAAAATTCCAGTGGGGACCAGCCATATGTCCCCACAACATCAAAACTATCTCATGTTCCTATCCTTGTGGGGACATTCTTTCCAATCCAAGATATAAAAACATGTATGAGCTTGCTTCCTGATGAATTTGCATGATGTGACGAGGCTCAGCCACAAGGGGCGACGTTGTGCCCCTGACTGATCAACAGACATGTGCGAGAGTGTGTGCGAGAGTGTGTGCGAGAGTGTGTGTTACTGTTAAAGCCATATAACAGCACATGATAATAATCTAGAGGGAGTGTTTACTACAGATGGAGCTATTTATCAGCTCATAGAGCATGAATACTGACTAAAAAGGGCCAAGGAAGCCGTGAGCGTGTGTGTGTGTGTGTGTGTGTGTGTGTGTGTGTGTGAGAGCCGTTAGCGTGTCTGGGTGTCATTACTGAACACGTCTGGAATGTATGCAGAGGAACGGGTGTGTGTGCAGGTCAGCAGTTCATTCATACACATAAATAAACATGTAAACACCCGTGACGTCATCAGTGTTGTACTGTATTCACTTCAGTACATGTTTAGATTTCTTTGTTTTGTTTTTATCCAGAATGACTTACAGACAGGAAATAATCACTTCCAAGCACACAACTGAGCTGGGGTTAGAACTCACAACCTTCTGGTCACAAATTACAGGACTTTAACATACCCCTGAAATCCTGCCCCTTAGTGATATGGACACCAATATGATACTGTGTCTAAAAAAAAATATTGTGCGTATTTTCTCTGTAGGCCTCCAGAGGAGCGACATCACCACCACCATCGTAAATTACAACCCTCAGCAGCTGCCACCAGAGAACTCGTCCTTCCTGGAGAGGAGCTTCTGCTGCCGCTTTCGCTGCCTCCTCGACAACTCCTCCGGCTTCCTGGTAAACACACACACACACACACATTTCCGCAAACACAAATACAGCTGTGGTTTGTGTCCGGAAGTCGGGACCCACAAACAAGTACAAAAAGTGACTTTGGCTGTGTTTTATTTCCCCACCTCAGGCCCTGAACTTCCACGGTCGTCTCAAGTATCTTCACGGGCAAAACAAGATGGCAGAGGATGGCACTATGGCGCATCCTCAGCTGGCTCTGTTTGTCATAGCTACGCCCCTCCAGCCGCCCTCCATCTTGGAAATTAGGAGCAAGACACTTCTCTTCCAGACCAAACACAAGCTGGACTTTACTCCTATGGGCATCGACACCAGGTGACCTCACACAGTTACAGCTGCTTTTAAAACTCGATTTTTTATTGTCAGAGTAATATAACGCAGTATACAGACAGCAGAGGGAGATCTTCAACCTTTCTAATACAGTATACAGACAGCAGAGGGAGATCTTCAACCTTTCTAATACAGTATACAGACAGCAGGGTGCACTCTAGCACCCTTCTAATACAGTATATGGTCAGCAGAAGGAGAGCTTGCATTCTTCTAATAAAGTATACGGACAGTTGAAGAAGCTATTGCACCCTTCTAATCAAGTATATTGACATCAAGGGGAGATCTTGCAGACTTTCAATATGGTATATGGACAGCAACGGGAGCTCTTGCAGACATCTAATACAGTATATAGGTATCAGGTTGAGGGACATTAGTTGAGTTAATTTGTAAAGCAGTGTAATAATGTAGCGTGCATGTCTCCCGTCTTTCAGGGGGAAGGTGGTGCTGGGTTACAATGAGATCGAGCTGTGCATGAGAGGTTCTGGTTACCAGTTCATCCACGCTGCAGATATGATGTACTGTGCCGACAACCACCTGAGAAGTGAGTTACAGCACAAGCAAACTGTGTGTTTTATAAAAATACAGGCTATAGCACGTGCATTTGTTTGATATTTTGTTGCATGTGTCAAATTACACTACAGATTATGCTACTAAGATGTTTAAGACATCCATAACTTACTTAAACTTAACTACTGTAAACCCAAAAACCATAATGGCAAGAATTCGCATAATCACAGTGGCAGTAACCAAAGAAATAAAAGTCACCTATAAAGTGAATGACAAGTTTGTTTCTTGAATTTTGATGTTGCTCGATTCTTTTCTTCTTCCTTCAGTGATTAAGACTGGCGAGAGTGGTTTCACAGTGTTTCGGCTCCTGACGAAGTCGGGAACTTGGGTCTGGGTGCAGGCCAACGCCAGGCTCGTCTATAAGGGCGGACGGCCAGACTTTATCGTGGCACGACAGAGAGCTTTAACGTGAGACTCAGATTTTAGTTTCATCCAAACAGATCTTGGGGTGGGATTGGTTTGATGGAGTGTGATCTTTCCTTTTCTCTGTTCCTTTCTTTACCTCTCTTTCACTTTTCCATTTTTCCAGTAATGAAGAAGGCGAAGAGCATCTTCGTCAGAGGAAGCTGCAGCTGCCCTTCAGCTTTGCCACCGGAGAGGCCGTCCTGTATGAGACAACCCCTTCTCCAGACATGACTGACATCTCTACCCAAATCAAAGGCGGTAAGATCAGTAAACCCGCCACGCTGCCTCCAAGCTCACTGTTGAGCTCCATGCTGAAACAGGATGAATCCGTCTACCAGGCCAGCAGCGATCCCAACTCTCAGTTCTGCCTGGAAAAGGCATTCCAGGACAGCCATGCTCTTCTCAATGTCCCTGGAAAGTCCTGGGCAGGAGTAGAAAGGAGCACTGTGGGCATCAAGGAGGAATCGACAGTGCAGGACATGATGGACAGCTTGCAGCAGATCATCAGGGACAGCAGCATGTGCGGTACCCTGGAAGAGCTAACCATCGACCAGGAGGAGCTGAAGGAATGGGAGAATGCGCTGCTGCGAATGAACAGCCTGAGCAGCACTGAGATCCCCGTGGAGCTTAATGACATCCTGACCAACGACATCTTCTCATACGTGGAGGATGTGCTGTTCAAAGAGTGCAGCACCAACATGAACGACCAACTTCCTGAGTGTCTGTCTGAGCTGCAGCTGCAGGGAGATCTTAACGACCTCTTGGGCATTTCAGAGGGCCTTGCAACAGGTAGCCCAGGAAGAGGTATAATGAAACTTGCTCACATGGGGCCAGAGATGCCTCTGGGGCAGCAGGCAAATCCTGTGGAACCATTTGTGGAATTGTGTGAAAGTATGATTTTTGATTCGTCATTTTCTGGGCAACAGAACCAGGCCAGGCTGGTGCAGCAAACAGCAACAAACCAGCAGAACCAAGCAGAGCTCGGACTGCAAGTTCAGAATCATATCCAGAGTGGAAACATGGGCTATCCAGAAAATGTGACATTGCCCAACCTTCAGAGCCAAGCTCAACATGTGGGCTTTCACAGCCATAATTCCATCCCATTCAATCAGGCAGTCCGGCAGAGCAGTCAGTGGGCAGGGCCCCAGGCACCCAGCAGCGAGAATATTTCACTTTCACAAAACGTCCTGTTAAACCCTGCACCAAGTGCCTGCCTCAAGGGACAGTTTGCTCTCAGCAATCAGAGCTCAGACAATCAGAGGCTTGCAACATGGCAGCAAGCCCAGCCTTCTGTTCAACAGAGCCATCCCACATTACCCAAAGTTCCCAACATTCCCAAAGTTCCCAATGTCCAGAATATCCCAAATGGTCATCATCATGTCAGTAGGTTAATGATGCAGTCTAACTTTGCCTCAGGGTCCCATCCTCAGCCTAATGTAATCGGTAGTACAGTTTATGGCCAGCAGGGGGGGCTTGTGCACCCATCTAATGCTGTGTTCGGACAGCAGGGGGAACGCATGCAGACGACTAATGCAGTATATGGACAGCAGAGGGAGGTCTTGCACCCATCTAATGCTGTGTTCGGACAGCAGGGGGAGCTGATGGATACATCTAATGCAGTTTATAACCACCAGGGGGAGCTGTTGAACAGCCTGAGTCCTGCACCCATCAGTAGCTGCATGTTCGAGAGAGCAATGCAAGCCCCCGTGAATGGCTTACGCTATGGTGCAGCTGGACAGACAAAAGAGTTCATGGCCCAGAATTCGGTACAGGGCTCATACGTCTTTCAGAACAGACCTGCGGAGAGCTTGTTGAACAATGTGGGTGTGACACCGGACAGCGCCACCCCCTGCCATTTGCAGCAGCAGTTCCTCACCTGCAATAACCAGACACAGGTAACATGGAAGTTTTGCACAATGTGGTTCTGTCATTGCAACCTTTACTGGTAACATAACTGTCTGATTTGTCTCTTACAGATCACAAACCATCCAGTCAAGGAGAACGGACCATTCCAGTTCGCCCCTGTGACTGGAAGAGGGACGCCATGTTTCACCAACAACACCCAGAATGACAGTTTTTAGAAAGGAAAATTCCCGTATGGCGCAGCTATCTTTTGTGAATGGAGAAAAGAAAGAGGGATGTTCCTGTGAAGATATCGTACATGCTTCTTCATATTCAGACTCTCCCTTTTGTTTTATCGCAGCTGAAATTCGTAAACGAGATTGAAGGCGGAGGGCTGGATTCGTCGTGGCAGTAACGTCAGACAGACTACGCGTGAAACCCTGCACGTCTGCTCACACACACTCGTTTATTCAATCATTTGTTCGTTTATTTGTCTGTTTGTTCGTTTGCTCGCTCCCTGCCCAAAGAAGTTCAGAAGGACAGAAAAGTGAACTTTTTTTTTTTTTTTCTTTTCCCTTTTTGTGCATTTCTTCATGTTTTTTATTTTTGTAAGAGTGTGGGCAGGGTGTGTGTGTGTGTGTACTGTGATTGTGATTTGTGTGTGTGTGTGTGTGTTTGGGACAGAGAGGAGCTACTCAGAGCTCAGTTATGAAGTATGCAGTAGAAAAGATGGAAGCTTTTCTTCGTGGGGATGAAATTCTGGGGGAAAAGCCATTTTAAAGACGCACACTCATTTTTCTATTTATTTAGAAAGAGTAGAGTCATGGAAAAAGGGAAATGCCTCTTACTGCTCATGTTGTTCCCTTTCGGAATTCTCTTGATGCACTTAAGAAGGTGAGATCAACACCTGTAAAAATGACCGATTGTAAAATTAAAAAAAAAAAAAAAAAAAAGGACTGAAAAAACGACAGATTGTTTCCTGCATCCGAAGACGTAGCACTATGATAGAATTCAGATAGAATTAGCCTGGCGTCGTCTAATTTATACAATTCCCACAATGCTCCGGATCTGTGGGGGGCCAAAACTACTGCCTGACTGACCGCTAAAGCCGAAGCATAAATGTCTTTCCAGCTTTCCTTTCTGCTTTTTTTTTTTTTTTTTAGTGGGGAAACACCCCACCCCAAATCCATCATCCAGTTACCAATGACACTATGATCTCTGTTTTAATACGGGGTGAAACACCTCGTCAGACAGAACGCACAGATTTTAACTGGACGTTTGGTGGACATTTTATCTGGAACACCAAAGAAACATAAACACGTAACCAGGATTTTCATCGCTCGCCGAAATCTTCATCACAGTAACGTATTATTACGATATGGTAATCACGATAAAGGACTCCTTATATGTATACACATTCAGCTTTCTTTCTGTTAGTTTTTAATTTGAAATATGCTTTTTTTTTATATTTTGTTATGTGCATTTAATCAAATGTCATTGAGCCATTTTCATGTCTGCTTGTACTGATAATCATAATTAATGCTCCTTACAAAGTGCTAGCTTGCTGACTTCTGGTTAATCGCAGGAGTTAGCCAGTTAGCGTATTTTCTTCGAGAGCTTGTGTGGCGTGAAACGAGTGAAAACACTTTGATGAAGAGTGTTAAACCTTCAAACGCACAGAAGTCAGGCCGCAAGCCAGCTGTCGACGTTTCTTTTCTTTTTCTTCGCTTTATTTTGACGTCAGACTTTATCAAAGCAGATTGCATATTTACTAATTCTCATCCTGTGCTGGCGAGCTGCCCTACGTGCCTTATTCTTCTCTGACTCTTTAGACTTTTGATATGACTATATATTATTAATATAGCATTATGGACATGTACATATTATCAAATCTACCCGCTAGACATGCTTTCATACCTCAATATCAAGGAAATATGACTGATTGCAGACATGGAGCGCTTTACTTCTCTTTCCGCTAGTCGCTAGTCCTGAACATTTATTTTCCACAGTGGGTGCGTGAGATGCTAATTGCTTCTAGTTTTATCTCCATGCCAGTTTGAAGGTCTTGCCCTGCAGTTCTGCTCTGCCTTTTGCAGATTTTTAAAGTGCCCAAGAAACGACATCGAAAAATGTTGTTAATTTTCAGAAGAAAACTATCAATGACTCATCTTACACTATGGGGTGTGTGCAAAATTTTACTAAATAAATCCTTCAAATAAATCCAAGTCTAATTAAATACTCTCTAAAATTCCTCTGTTCTTCCGTCATAAGCATGAAATCGACCGACTGATCTCAGCTCAAACATGGCGTCAATGCAGAACCAAATAGCACCATCATTTTTACGGACGTAGTCTTCATTGGCAATGGGATGCCAAAACCACAGTCATGTCTTATTTGGTCATTAGATTTTTTTTTTTACTTGCTTTATATGGCTGTGACAACATACAATACAAATATCAATCGAGACCCATTTCCTCAAGCCACGCCCACTGGATGCTCCCACACACCCTCCACCCAAATCCTTATAGTTTAGAAAAATAAGAAGAAACCTAAAATGTGATTTTTTGGAGCTTTCAGAAGTGAGAGTTCCTATGATTCCATCCTTCTCTGACCAAAGTCTTGCTTGTCCTCCATGTTTATTCAGCTTGGTGGCTAAGCCTCCCTGGCAAGTTTGTTTAGATTTGGTGGCTAATGGAAACAAGGAAATCGTTTGATACACGGAATCAAATCATAATCTTTAAGATGTTTCATGGGCACTTTATGTCTGATCTATTTTTGACCATATTCTCAAATATTGTTCGGCATAGTGAGATGTTTCTGGATAGTTAGAAAAAGTTAGCATCCAAGTTAGAATTCAAGCCTGCAAATATCTCCATTTGAGATCAGACCGCATCGGGAACTGACTGCAGTGCTGAGCCGATCTTGGATTAGATTTTGTTGGAGTGGCTGCAAAGGGTGACCTTTAAGGTTTCAAAACTGTAATCAGGAAGTAGAGCTGAAGGCTTCTATGAAACATTCTTCTGGGGATGGTGTGGCGATCAGACACCCCTGCAGAGTGATCGGATCTCTGTGCAAAGAAAGTTAGATTAGAGGTTAGATTCTCCTGCAGAAAATGGCATCAAGATCAGAAGACCTTGTAGACTTGCTGTAGAGGTGGTCCACAATCAGATTTCTTTGTGAAGATCATATTGAGATCGCATCTGGAGATTAGATCGGTATGTAGACCGTATAGATAGTGGAGAGATCAGACTGCAGAGATGGTTTTGAGAAATGTATAAAAAAAATCAAATATTGCAGAGATTATATCAAGATCAGATCTCCATGCAAAGTGGGTATCGAGATCATATCTATCTGCAGAGTTGTTATGAAGATCGGATATCCCTACCAAGTCGGTATTGAGATCAGATAGACCTGCGGAGTTGTTATTGAGATCAGATAGACCTGCGGAGTTGTTATTGCGATCAGATAGACTGCGGAGTTGTTATTGAGATCAGACAGACGGCAGAGTTGTTATTGAGATCAGATAGACCTGCGGAGTTGATTTTGAGATCAGATAGACCTGCGGAGTTGATTTTGAGATC